>ONZH01009661.1:0-60985 GCA_900303285.1 Rhinella marina
AGAGAGGTGAAGTACTTTTGTTTGGAAAGGTTGAGAACAGAATTGTATGTTTTAAGCATAAAATGTTAATCTATAAATCTATAAAAAATGTAAAAGCTGGGTCCTCCAGAGAGAGTGATGCTCTTTACTAATGGTCATTCCTCTGGTTCTTGGTTCTATTAACTCAAAAAGCCCTACACCAGACAGTGCACAGATCAATAAGATACAGAAGCACAGACTGATGTGGGGCAGTTCACAATTATCACATAAGTAAACTTTGATGGGATAATTAATATACATTACCTCCAGCAAGCAAATGCAAGCAATGCAAGCAGTAGCAGGAGGCAGATTGTTCCGATCGTTGCTAGGATGATGTGTGTAATGTGATTGGATTCTGCATCTGGATGTGAATTGATACATAGACAATAGATTAAAATGTGAACGATAACAAGAAAATATGAATCCAAAAAATATCTAGGGGCTTGTACACATGTAGTTTATGTGCAGTAAGTATATTTTAAACCAAGAGAGAGAAGACTAAAAATGAAAGAAAACGTGTTTCTTTTTTTTGTTTGTTTTTTCAAAATTTCTTTTTACAGAGCAGGGAATGGGGATGGAGGCCAAGAAGCCCAACATGATATATCACCGTCTGATAAAAGATGTTGGGAGGGTGATGACTCCAGTGATAATTGTGTGTTAGACAGTACCTGGGAGCTGGTCCGGGGTGCTGAAGAGGAGAAATCTGAGGAGAAGGGTGGTAGTTATAGTGGCAATATAGAGTGGAGGCAATGTACTGCCAAAATCACCAAAAGAACGGGCTTGGCCAGATCTGCCTATAATGGAGTAATATATGGAATTGGTGATGCTGCTAATATTGTGGGTGCGCCAGCCCTAAACCAAGCTCAGCTTCCTCTAGATCTGTGTGAAAAACTCCAGTATAACATTTTTTTCCCCAGCATGACGGACATGCAAAACCAGAGCTGTATACAAGATCTGCAGGTACCAGAGGACTATTGCAGCACATAACACGACATCACCAGATCCATAGGGAAAATATTAGTAGCCACCATTCCTAATCAGAACAGGTATACCTTCTTTTCCTTATTTACTTTGTGGCAGCTAACCCACAATACGTGTCCTCATCATCAGTTTCTTCTTCTCCTGCTAAGACTCCTTCTCCTCCTTGTCCTCGGATTCATCGTGAGACATCCATAATGGAATGTGTGGTCATGAAAAAATTATTCTAGACCACCAATTAGTTTGTCTACCAGCTGAATATTCAGCTGGCCAAGTTGTTGGCGGTGCAGTCGCTGCTGTACCATGTAATAGAATATGTTCTACCATGGCAGAGAAGTAGGCCTCTCCTTGTGATTGTAGCAAGGTGCACGTCATTATGGCCACTTGGAGCAGCTGTTAGGGCAGAGACAGTACATGTATTTCATGGCAACAAGGCCAGGTCCTTTTTACCACCGTACAATTGTGTCGGCCTGGCTCTCACATCAGGCACATATCCGTCTCTTCTGTGAACATGTTCCCATTCCCAGCAGCAGGTCACAGCTTTGCTCCCATTCTTCCTCCTTCCTATCCAGTGTCAAGTCAAACATTGTTATGCAGTGTTGGAGCTGATTGTCCTGTTTCATGGTAAGCCACACAGGCTGGCAGTTGCTAAAGTACATCAAACCTTAAACATCTCATTGGCTCTCACCCTGCAAACTCCAGCTGGGGCAACATGGTCAACGACACTAGTCGCAACTTTGTGGCAGAGCTGAACCCAGGGAAAATAACACATGCTCCCTGCATGATGCACTTCATTAATCTAGTTGTGCAATGATTTTTAAAAAGTACACTGGCTTTTGCAAGGTGCCGGATTGTCCAGGAGACTGTCCTCACATTAGATCCTTTCTTATGTGGTGAGGAAAACTCTCCTGGACTTGCAGCAACAGAACAGTGTGCTGCTACACCACTTAGTCCACAATGTTTCAACTCATTGGAATTCAACATTGCACATGATCGAGCATAGGAAAGCTGTGAATGATTTTGTCAAGCACCAGCCCACCTCAGCATAGACAATGTGTTGTTTCGCGGTCAGGCAGTGGCAGCTCATCTGAGAAACATCTCATGTGCACAAAATTTGTCAGTAGGGACAACACGGCATGAACAATGTGATCTCCCTCATATTTATCTTAGAACACATATTGACACAAGGGCCGATAGCGGAAGAAGAGCTAACACATCTTTCTGTCTGCCCTGGACATGCACAAGGAGAAACTCTCATGGAGGAGGAGGAGGAAGATGATAAATTGTCACTGAAGGAGGAAGATGAGGAGTATGATGATAATAATGACATTGACACCGGCCATAAAACCCAATCGTCTCGGGGGTGGGGGGTGGGGGGGCGTTGGCGTTAGAGCTGGAAAGAACTGGCTCCTTAGGCACGCTGGCCAAAATGTCGACCCATAGACCCGCTTGCTTACGTAGTAGCAGCAGCATCAGCCCCCATTTCAGTCGCCTCAACATGATGGAGCAATTTTTCCATGTGTCACACTAGGCTGATGTCAATCAAGAAGCTGAGAGCTCCCACCTCAACTCCCAGGTTGAGGTCTACCTAATCTGTCCAGTCTCTCATGAACTTCTGGGCAGACAGACTGGAAGAGAGGCCAGAACTGGTACAGCACGATCTGTGTGTTCTTTCTTGCCCAGCCCCCAGTGTCTAAAACATCACTTTGTTTCCCCAAATGAACCAACCCTGGATTCAGGAAGATTTTCACACTCCTCTGTCTAAGGCTTCATTCACACGTCCTGTTTTTCTTTCCTGATTCGATCCTGATCCTGATCTGGATCCATTCATTTCAATGGGTCCTGAAAAAATCAGGATTGAATCAGGAAAGAAAAACAGGACGTTTGAATGGAGCCTAAGAGCAATAAATAGATCTGGTCTTGCTGATGGTGCCCCATCTTGCCGCTGTTGCTGTCTGCCTGCCTTTCTGCCTACCATTATGTCCCATACAGTGAACTAAAGGAAATATAAGTAACATAAATAAATAAATGCAATAAAAAGTTATATTTGCCCACAATAAACTACTCATGCTTCATAAAAGAAGCCCTAACACAACCCTAAAAAATAAAATGGTACTTACAAAATTGTGTTAACATAAAGTGTCATATGGCACATTTTTGGAATGTTATGTCTTCCAAGCAAAAAAAAAAATTACATGTTTGAAAGTTGCAAGTTTTTCTGGACTTTCTGTATATCTGTATATTTTGGATTTTTTATAATTAAACATTAAATACATCAACCAAAAGTCTATCACTAACATAAAGTAATCACCTGGATAAGTGAACATATTACAGTTATTACCACATAAATTGACGCACATCAGAGTTGAAAAATGAAGATAAGAAAATAGTTGCAGCAAAAATAAATCTTGAAGTTCTCCAATATATAGGTATGCTGAATATATGTTTTGTATCTGATCTCGGGAGCTATTATAGAAAGGAGCAGACAAATGAGAAACTCAATTACGCTATTTCTGTTTCTTTAAAAATAAGAGACAGCCCCTCTATGGACGTAATATGGATCTTTTATACTTACTCTTATATATGATTTCTACCGTCCTGTTTGCGGCCCCATGTTTATTCTCTGCAGAACATCGATATCTCCCAGCATCTCTCGGGGTAATGTTGATGAGTGTAAGGGTGACAGTCCTGTGAACCTCCATGTCTTCTTTATACCAAGTAATAGAAGCTTCCGGGTTACTGTCTACAATGCACTTCATAGTTATAGAATCCCCGTCCTTCACATTCACAGCAGTGATGTCATCAGTATCTGCACCTAAGAGAGCGAGGTATGAAATCATAGATGGAAATATCTATCTATCTATCTATCTATCTATCTATCTATCTATCTATCTATCTATCTATCTATCCTACAAATCCAAGGAATTTCTGTGCTGCTGCTCTTTCTGTGATTTTGGTATCTATCTATCCTGCTACTCACAGTTCTATGCATTATGTTACAGCCAAGGTAGCATGCATGTTAATATTCCTACCACTTTTCTAAAGTGTTGAGAAAAGGGGTGGGGCTTATCAGGAGGGGTGGGGCTTAGTGTGGGCTGCTTTATTTACTATAAAATATGCCAGAAACTGGGGTTATAGCTGAGGTCTATAAGTCAGTTTCTGGCACACGGCAGGGCAGAGATGTTTCTAATTTATTAATGTTCATCCGTCTCTTAATAAATTTGGTACATCTCACTCCGGTACAGAAGGGATCAAGACTGTTGTATGGGGTTACTGGTCTTGATAAATGTCCCTCATTATGTCCTCTTGTGTCAGGGTCCTTACAATATACTGACAAAATTCTAGTTATTTTTTCACTGCTAAAGTGGATGTGTCACCACAGTAGGCAGGAACACAAAGACAGCGAGGCCTAACTGGAGCCCAGAGGGTGCAGCTAGGCAGTGTGCTGCCGACACATACTGTAACATTGGTGACGGGGTGACTGCCAAGTGCCCCATCACAGCTCCCGCTCCCACTCTTTAATGGCAATCACACAGTCATATATTCCTGTTTCTATTTTGAAAATCAACTAGACAGATATAACTTTAGTCTCAACTAGTGATGAGTGAGCATGCTCGGCTGAACTCGCTGTTCGGCCGAGCATGCCGGCACTCGGGTACACTTGGTGTTCAGCCGAACACCGAGTGTACACGAGCGCCATGCTCGAGTTCCCTCCCCGCACGCTAATTAATTAGCGTGTGGGCAGGGATGGCATTCAGTGTAAAGCCAGTAGCCATCTTAGCTACTGGCATTACACTGATTGGCTGGCCGGGAACGCGTCATCTGGTGCTATATAGCACCCAGTGATGCCTTCCCAGCTAGTGTTAGTCAGGGAGAGCTGCCCTTTTAAGGGCTATACGAATATGCGGGGAGATTTTTTTTAAATTTTGGGGGACTTGTGTAAACCAGGAAGAGCGGGGGGTGCCTGGTTTACTCCCATTGACTTACATTATGCTCAGGTGGTCGGCCGAGCACTCGAGCACCCGCTAGTGCTCGGCCAGAGCATCCGAGCACACAGGTGCTCGATCAACACTAGTCTCAACTTTTTATGATGGGACAGCAATCATGTACCTTCAATGATGATCTTCAAAGATGGAGAATCTGGAGAAAATGTAATAAAATATAATGAATATCTGTAAACTTTATTTATAATGTTAAAATGTTAGTAAATTGGGAACTTAGAGTTACTATTCGTTTTGTTAATAGTGTATTTATTTATTGCACTCACTTATGTAGCGCTGACATATTCCTCAGCACTTTACAGACATCTGAGTTCCCTACTAGTACAGTATGTCTTTGGAGTATCGGAGGAAACCCGCGCAAACATGGGAAGGACATATAATCTCCAGGCAAGTGTTGTACATTTTCATGAGAGCGAACAATGCAATGCAACAAAACATGCTCTAGAATTACAATTTCATGGAAAATGCAAAAATTGTCCATTTTTTTTATTGTAAATAAATTCCCAGATACCTTTCATTAGTTATAATGTTTCGTTTTGTCTGGGGAGCAATCATTAGGAAAAATAAAATGGCCGCCATCCTATTAGAACAAACAAAACCTGTCCTAATCACACAGGAGGACAAGTTACTTCATATCACTGAGGTAAAGAGCTGCCTCATCCTCCTCCCTGCTCTGCTTGTCAGGGATTATGATCCTGAATACAGATGATAAGATCTTCAGCTGAATCTCTGTAGGAATAGAGTTCATGAGCAGATTTGACTGATGAGCAGCAGCTCTTGTATGCAGTCTCCATTACCACAGTCTGTCCGATCTCTCTGTACTTCATGTCTCCTCCTGAACTCCATTCCCACAGAGATTCAGCTGAAGATCTTATCATCTGTATTCTGGATCATAATCCCTGACAAGCAGAGCAGAGAGGAGGATGAGGCAGCTCTTTACCTCAGTGTTGTGAAGTAACTTGTCCTCCTGTGTGATTAGGACAGGTTTTGTGTGTACTAATAGGACGGCAGCCATTTTATTTCTCCTAATAATTGCTCAAAAAACTAAATGAGCCATTATAACAAATGAAAGGTATTTGAAAATATATTTATAATAAAGTAATATATAAGGATTTTCATTTTCTTAAATCCCGGAGAACCCCTTTAATTTTAAGTATTAGCATCTATAAGAGACAGTATAAAATTTGTGTACAAAGTCTGACTCACATTCAACAATCATCATTCGTTCCTCCACTGTGGTCACGCCTGATTTGAAGGTCACTCTACAGAGTAATGGAGAATTGTTGTGTGACTTCCTTGGGGTGAATGTGATATTGGAATGGAAGGTTCTGCTGCCATCTCTATAGGTGACATAATACATCTTCTGTCTTATACCAGTCATGGTTCCTTCCCATGTAATCTGTGGTTTTATATTCTGGCATCGACCAGGACTTGTACAGGTCCAAGTCACCTCCTCCCCATTCACCAGCCTTGTAGAGGAGATGGTAGGTTTATCTGTGAGATCTAAAAAATAGAAAGTTATATATTAAGCCCTTAAAGGAGTTGTCTCACCTCAGAGACCCGGAAAGTAAAAAGAGGGCACACCACATATGCACTGCCGCTCTGTATTTATTCCTATGGGAGTAGTATATATAGCTGATTGGTGTGTTAGGCATTTTTTGGCACTCCCATCAAAATGAATAGGAAGCGCTCAACAAAAGCGCGGCCACTGCTCCTTTTACTTTTATGGGGCTGAAGGAAATAGCTGAGCTAAGTCTTGGTTATTTTTGGCGCTCGCATAGGCATAAATGGAGGACAGCCGCATACAGTATGCACAGTGTGCCCTTCTTTTTCCTCCCCACATTTCAATAACCATAACTTTTTTATTTTTCCATTCACATTGCCATATGAGGGCTTATTTTTTGCATTTTACTATATCCCTGGCGGTGTGCTTGGGATCATTGTCATGCTGAAAGACCCAGCCACATTTCATCTTCAATGCCCTTGCTGATGGAAGGAGGTTTGCACTCAAAATCTCACGATACCTGACCTGTATATGCATATAATACTAGAGTTGCATTCTATACTGACACCAAGAGTATCTAAATCATAGTGTATGGAATATAAAATTGTAGTGAAAACCAACACACTTACTTTATTGCAAAAAAAAAAAATTGTAAAAGCTATGGCTCTTGTAATGAGTAGTGATGAGCGAGCACGCTCGGCCAAGCACCGGGTGCACTCGAGCGTCATGCTCGAGTCCCCTCCCTCCCCGCATGTTAATTAGAAGTGCCCAGAGGCGGAGCTCACCACTGTGGAGTGGCCGTGGAGCCTGGGCTCATCTGCTTTTTTTCACGCTCTCCCCACCCCTGTCACTGCCTCCACCCACCCTCCTCTTCACTTGAAAGTGACAGGAGCCTGGAACTGACGGAGGACGCAAGTGAAGAGGAGGGTGGGCGGAGTCAGTGACAGAGGCAGGGAGAGCGTGAGAAAAAGCAGATGAGCCCAGGCTCCACGGCGGTGGAGATACCTGGCCACATTTTTTTTATTTTTATTGGGGACCACTATAAACCAGGCACCCTTCCTTCTTCAGAGCCGGGGGTGCCTGGTTTACTACTTGGTCCTCCCATTGACTTTAATTATGCTCGGGTGCTCGACCGAGCACTCGAGCACCCCCTAGTGCTCGGCCAGAGCACCCGAGCACTGAGGTATTCGATCATCACTACTAATAAGTGGATGAAAAATGGAAAAAAAAATGCCAGCTCTTTAAAGGGTTGTCCAGGATTAGAAAATTATGATTGCTTTGTTCGCAAAACAGTGGCACACTGGTCCATGGTTGGTGTGTGATATTGCAGCTCCATTTAGTTCTTCAGGGGAGCGGCGATACCAGTCACAGACCATGGACGGGTGCAGCTCTGTTTTGGGAAATAAATCAGCCATATTTTTCTAATCCTATTGCATACAATCCCTTTACAGTCCAATCTAGGCAGGTTACTAATGGGTTTAGTGAATCAGAACCATCAAAAGCAAAACAAACAAAACATGGCTTTCTTAGCCTTTTGGAGTCAAATACCAGAATTTAAAAAAAAATTCTGTTTTTTTATATATATTGATGACCTATGCTCAGGAATGGATAGATCATCAAAATCTGATTGGTTGGGGTCCGACTCCCAGCACACCCTGCGATCAGCTGTTTGAAGAGAAAGCAGCGCTCGCAAGAACGTTTCATATTCAAGTAGATGGGACAGAGCCGTTCTCTAGAAGTGAATGGGTCGGCTGAGCTGTAATCACACCTGCTAACCGCTACAGGTAGAGAAGAGAAGGCAGCGCTTGTAGGAGGGCTGCGTTCTCTTCAAACAGCCGATCAGCAAGAGTGCCAGGTTCTGGACCCCCGCCGATCTGATACTGATGCTGAGCATACAGTAGGTCATCAATATAAAAATAACGCACAACCCCCTTAAGAGATGGTTTTCCATATATGTTGCCTGCTAACCAGATTATAACATATCCTAGAAATAGGCAATAACATAAGAAAATAAGGATAGCTCTTTAAAATGGAACAAATAAAAAATGTGCTCTTCTATCCCAGCAAATTGTTTGGATATTGCAATATAGATCCATCCATTGTGGTCACCTCTGATCAGCTCTGGCCCATATTCTCCACTCACCGGTTACGTGTACATAAGGCTGGATATCCTGATAGATGAAATTTACGGGACCATCTTCAAAGCTAAAATAATATCTTCCCTCATCTATAAACAATGGATCTTCTATGAAATATGAGCAGTCGCCGCTGTACACATTTCCGGTCAGAAAGAAGCGTCCATTTGTCTGATGTGCAAGAATATTTTTGGAAACCGCAATCTGTTCACCCCCTTCGTAGATATGATACCATATACCAGTGGTAGATAGAGATAACAGTACATCACTGGGCACGGTAAATGAGCAGGGAACATGAACACAGAGACCGCGCTGCACCGTCACCGATGGACTTGTATATATATTAAATCCAGGGAACCACTGACAGACAGAACCTGTATAAGAAAAGACAGGGATCAGTCACACGATTGTCTCATTAGATGCATTCACTGGGAAAAGTTTTAGACATTATATGGGACAGCAAAAGATGTGGACAGCACTTGGGACACACTAAGAGCTGCTGCCTGAAGGTCCGGCCCCCTTATTTTTCAGCACCTGTAACGGATTGTCCTGCTATTCCCTATAACTCTTTGCCCTCCTTCACTCTTCTGTACAAGATCTAGAGCAGGGACGCACATCTATTTTTGGTCTGGGGGCCGCATTGTCTCATTGCACTAATTCAGGGGACCACAAAAAAGAAAGTTAATCAGTGCTCGTTTGCATCAGCCCGTTATGCAAAGTGACTAGGGAGGAATGATCACTACCACAGTCATTGCTCCCTCATTCAGTTCTGTTGATTATCAGTAGTACCTCCCTGATCACACAGGGGGATGCGCTGCCAATAATTGTTTATCTTTCATCCTCATAAAATATGTAAATCAGCCGACAAACGAGTGACTCCTTGTTTGATCAGCTGATCAGCGGCAGTATTACACCGGCCAGATATCAGGAATCAGCGTATCTATGAAGACTTGTTTTTTTAAAATATATTTTACAAAAAGACCTTTGGGGGACACTGAGTTTTTTATTTTGCATATTTTCCTTTCCCCCCCTTTTATTTGTATTTTATTTATTGTTTATTAATTTTAAAATATATTTTTGCCACATAATATGTCCCCCAAGAGGTTAAAAGTGACTTTTTTATTTTGCAAATTTTCCCTTTCCCCCCTTTTATTTGTATTTCATTTATTGTATATTAAATGTAAAAGATATTTTTGACAGATAATATGTCCCCAAGAGGTCAAAAAACAGTTTTTATTTTTTTTCTCTTAGTTGTATTTTATTTCTTTAATTTTGATTTTTTTTGTTAAAATTGTTTATATATATATATATATATATATATATATATATATATATATATATATATAAAGACAATTTTAACAAAAAAAAAAAATATATATATATATCCCCATGTATGTATGCTTAAAGGGAATCTATCACAAAAACCTGTTCTATATTTTATTTATGCTAAAAAAATCTATTATATATTTGTAAGAAATAATAAATAAATAAATAAAAATTCCAATGTGTGAAATATTATAAATAAATATTAGATTTTACCATATTTACCATCTTTGGTCACCAGGGGGAGCTCTGCTGGCCAAATGAGGTTTTGAGCAACCTGTAAGTAGGCATGCTGCAAAAAAGTGGGTGGTACCAATGACATCATCAATTCACACCTTCAGCGGTGACATCACTGCTTCAGCAAGATAAGATGAGACAATGGCTTCGTTACAAAAACACAGATCTCTGCTCCTCAGGCTCCTCCCCCACTGGTCACATGGCCTATTACATCACTAAGGTCCTACAGCCCCAAGAACCTCCATCTACTCTGTTTCTGAGTCCTGGGCCGCTCACCCCAGCAGTACACTCAGCAAAAATTGTCTGCACTGCTGGGGTGAGCTGCCATAGAATTTAGAACAGGCAGCTTAATGAAGACAAGGACGCTGCTGCAGGAGTGAGGAGCAGGCACAGTGGGCTTCCCCCAGCTGCAAGGAGGGAGGACCTTGCTGTGTGTTACTGGTGTCATCACAGGGGCGGGCTCACATCTTCCATTCATTCTCTATAGGGTCGGCAGTGACTGAGGAAACCTATGTACATGCCTGCCGTAAGTGAGGTGCCATTGTGTTGTAAACCCAGACTGTCACACTTTACTTCCAACATGGCAGCCCCCATGTAAGGCAAGAAAACTGAATTAAAAAAAAAAAACATTTACACAATTTGAAAAATACATTATGTTAAAACCCGCTTTTGTTATGTTGTAAAACATATCAAAATTTTTTTCTTCGCGATAGTGTCCCTTTAATGTGTGTATTTCTATGTCTATGTATTTGACAAGAACTCTAATGTGCATTTTGTGCCAAAATGTTGTTAACTTCTGTAAACATTGTACTTATAAGGCAATATTCTCTCAGAGCCCTTGTATTTACCTGACAATTTATTGCAGAAATCCGAAGCTACGTAGTCTTTAGATTTCTGCTGTGGAAAAACAGTTGGACAAGCCACGGACTTACACGTGAAGTGGCCGCATTTAGTAACATAGTAACATAGTTTATAAGGCCGAAAAAAGACATCTGTCCATCCAGTTCGACCTGTTTTCCTACAAGTTGATCCAGAGGAAGGCAAAAAAAACCCTGTGCGGTAGAAGCCAATTTTCCTCACTTTAGGGGAAAAAATTCCTTCCCGACTCCAATCAGGCAATCAGAATTACTCCCTGGATCAACAACAACCCATATCTAGTAACTATAACCTGTAATATTATTACCCTCCAGAAATACATCCAGGCCCCTCTTGAACTCTTTTAGTGAACTTACCATCACCACCTCCTCGGGCAGAGAGTTCCATAGTCTCACTGCTCTTACCGTAAAGAATCCTCTTCTATTTTTGTGAACAAATCTTCTTTCCTCCAGGCGCAGAGGATGTCCCCTCGTCATGGTTACTGTCCTTGGGATAAAGAGATCATGGGAGAGATCTCTGTACTGACCCCTGATATATTTATACATAGTTATTAGATCTCCCCTCAGTCGTCTTTTTTCTAAAGTGAATAACCCTAATTTTGATAATCTTTCTGGGTACTGTAGTCCACCCATTCCAGCTATCACTTTAGTTGCCCTCCTCTGAACCCTCTCCAGCTCTGCTATGTCTGCCTTGTTCACAGGAGCCCAGAACTGTACACAGTACTCCATGTGTGGTCTGACTAGTGATTTGTAAAGTGGCAGGACTATGTTCTCATCACGGGCATCTATGCCTCTTTTGATGCAACCCATTATCTTATTGGCCTTGGCAGCAGCTGTCTGACACTGGTTTCTGCAGCTTAGTTTGCTGTTCACTAAAATTCCTAGGTCCTTTTCCATGTCAGAGTTACCCAATGTTTTACCATTTAGTATGTACTGGTGACTTGCATTATTCCTTCCCATATGCATAACCTTACATTTGTCAGTGTTAAACCTCATCTGCCACTTCTCTGCCCAAGCCTCCAGTCTATCCAGATCCGTCTGTAGCAGTGTACTGTCCTCTTCTGTGTTAATTACTTTACACAGTTTAGTGTCATCTGCAAAAATTGATATTTTACTGTGCAAGCCTTCTACAAGATCATTAATAAATATAATGAAGAGAATAGGACCCAATACTGACCCCTGTGGTACCCCACTAGTTACAGTGACCCAATCTGAGTATGTACCATTAATAACCACCCTCTGTTTTCTATCACTGAGCCATTTACTTACCCACATACAGACATTTTCTCCAAGGCCAAGCATTCTCATTTTATATACTAACCTTTTATGTGGTACCGTGTCAAATGCTTTGGAGAAGTCCAGATATACGACATCCATTGATTCCCCGCGGTCAAGTCTAGAACTTACCTCCTCATAGAAACTGATTAAATTGGTTTGACATGACCGATCCCTCATGAAGCCATGCTGATATGGAGTTATTTGCTTATTTTCATTGAGGTACTCCAAGATAGCATCTCTTAGAAAACCTTCAAACAGTTTACCCACTACAGATGTTAAACTTACCGGCCTATAGTTCCCGGGCTCTGTTTTTGGACCCTTTTTGAATATTGGCACCACATTTGCTATGTGCCAATCCTGTGGAACACTCCCTGTCAGTATAGAGTCCTTAAATATCAAGTATAAGGGTCTGGCAATGACATTACTTAATTCTCTTAGGATACGTGGGTGTATGCCATCCGGTCCTGGCGATTTGTCTATTTTAATCTTTTTAAGACGCCCCAGTACTTCTTCCTGGGTCAGACAGGCCACTTTTAAAGGGGAATTCACTTTTATATTCTGCATTTCATCTGACAGTTTATTTTCCTCAGTGAATACAGTGGAGAAAAAAATATTTAAGCGTTTTGCTTTCTCCTCATCGCTCTCTGCTACTCCCCCCTCACTACTCTGTAAGGGGCCGACACCTTCAGAGTTATACTTTTTAGTATTTATATAATTGAAGAACATTTTAGGGTTAGTTTTACTCTCTTTAGCAATTAGTCTTTCAGTCTCTAGTTTAGCTGCTTTTATTTGTCTTTTACAAATTCTATTTTTTTCCTTATAGTTTTTCAATGCTTCCTCGCTCCCCTCCTGTTTTAGTGATTTAAATGCTTTCTTTTTGTCATTTATTGCTTTTTTTACAGTTCTATTTATCCACATTGGTTTTTTCTTGTTTCTTACATAGCATTATACTGAGTTATGATGCTGTAACCCTTACAGTCCTGGAATGTGTTGGATAATGCTGACACAATGCTGTTTATGTTATCCATTACATTCCAGAACTATAAGGGTTACATAGCATCATAAATCAATATAATGCTGTGTGATCCGCGTCAGTGCTGGAAGTTCAGGCCTTGCGGGACTGTATGTTGATGGCGGCTGTGGGAGGAAGTGATGTTATTTACATGGGACTGAATGTTGGAGGCTGTGGGAGTGGATGATGTTATTTACATGGGCCTTAATGTTGGATGTGGCTGTGGGAGGGGGTGATGCTATTTACATGGGACTGTGTGTTGAAGGAGGCTGTGGGAGGAAGGGATGTTATTTACATGGTACTGTATGTTGATAGTGGCTGAGGGAGTTATGTTATTTACATGGGTCTGTATACTAATGGTGGCTGTAGGAGGGAGTGATGTTTTTACATGGGACGGAATATTGGAGGTAGCTATGGGAGGGAGTGATGGTATTTACATGGGACTGAATGTTGAGGGGGTGATGTTGTTTACAAGGCATTGCATGTTGGATGCGGCTGGGGAGGGGGTGATTTTATTTACATGGTACTGTTGAAGGCAATCTTTTTTTTTACTGGGGGCTCTGTGAGGACATTTTTAATACTGGGAGGCTCTTCTACTAATGGGGGCACTCTTGGGGAGCATTATCACTGTGGCACTGTAACTGCCACAGCTTCTAACAGAACATAAGGCTGGTGGCAGTTGAACATTTAACCTGAGCTCAGTGAGATGGAAAAAAAAAAAAATAAGGAAAAGAACAAACAGCAGGTGGCGCTATACAGTTACATTTTATTGAATAGCTCACTGGCTATACTACATTTTTTATTACATGCAGTTACAAAGGTATTTAGACGCAGGTGCTGGTTTGAAAACTGTAAAATAAGGGGCCGCTCAGACGGCCATGGTGTTGCGGATCTGCAAAACCACGGATGCCGACCACCGAGTGTCCCACAATTTGTGGGATACACATGGCCGGCACCCCATACAAAATGTGGACAGTATTGTGGACAAGAATAGGACATGTTCTATATTTTTTCACTGAGCCGCGGCTCGGCAACATCAAATGCTGCCCTTGGATGGCTCAAGTTTTCAAGAGCGACCATGTTCTGTCTCAGAGAAGAGACACCTCCTTAAGATGTCTATATGAGGATATTCACAGGGGCTGATATCATTAGAAGTAACAGCTTTCTTGCATGTGGAAGATGGAAATATGTTGCAGTTTTTTTCCCCATAGAGCATTGCCTCGTGCCTCAAAATGGTCTGACATTTATATTTGACAATATACATCCTAATGTACTATATACAGTAAATATAAGATCATACTTACTGCTCCACAGCCCAGATCCAATAAGAAGTAAAGCCAGACAATAATCCATGACAAAACTGTATTTTTTTTAATTCCTTTTTCAAGATTACTTTGTTGCCTTCACTAATACCTAGAATAAAATATAAATAATAAAAATTCACTAAATACATACACATAGATACATTACTTATCCTGTACTGATCCTGAGTTACATCCTGTATTATACTCCAGAGCTGCACTCACTATTCTGCTGGTGCAGTCACTGTGTACATACATTACTTATCCTGTACTGAACCTGAGTTACATCCTGTATTATACTCCAGAGCTGTACTCACTATTCTGCTGGTGCAGTCACTGTGTACATACATTACTTATCCTGTACTGATCCTGAGTTACATCCTGTATTATACTCCAGATCTGCACTCACTATTCTGCAGGTGCAGTCACTGTGTACATACATTACTTATCCTGTACTGATGCTGAGTTATATCCTGTATTATACTCCAGAGCTGCACTCACTATTCTTCTGGTGCAGTCACTGTGTACATACATTATCTATCCTGTACTGATCCTGAGTTACATCCTGTATTACACTCCAGAGCTGCACTCACTATTCTGCTGGTGCAGTCACTGTGTACATACATTACTTATCCTGTACTGATCCTGAGTTACATCCTGTATTGTACTCCAGAGCTGCACTCACTATTCTGCTGGTGCAGTCACTGTGTACATACATTACTTATCCTGTACTGATCCTGAGTTACATCCTGTATTATACTCCAGAGCTGCACTCACTATTCTGCTGGTGCAGTCACTGTGTACATACATTACTTATCCTGTACTGATCCTGAGTTACATCCTGTATTGTACTCCAGAGCTGCACTCACTATTCTGCTGGTGCAGTCACTGTGTACATACATTACTTATCCTGTACTGATCCTGAGTTACATCCTGTATTGTACTCCAGAGCTGCACTCACTATTCTGCTGGTGCAGTCACTGTGTACATACATTACTTATCCTGTACTGATCCTGATTTACATCCTGTATTATACGCCAGAGCTGCACTCACTATTCTGCTGGTGCAGTCACTGTGTACATACATTACTTATCCTGTACTGATCCTGAGTTACATCCTGTATTGTACTCCAGAGCTGCACTCGCTATTCTGCTGGTGCAGTCACTGTGTACATACATTACTTATCCTGTACTGATCCTGAGTTACATCCTGTATTATACTCCAGAGCTGCACTCACTATTCTGCTGGTGCAGTCACTGTGTACATACATTACTTATCCTGTACTGATCCTGAGTTATATCCTGTATTACACTCCAGAGCTACACTCACTATTCTGCTGGTGTAGTCACTGTGTACATACATTACTTATCCTGTACTGATCCTGAGTTATATCCTGTATTATACTCCAGAGCTGTACTCACTATTCTGCTGGTGGAGTAATGTTGTACATATAATGCATTGTGTAGTGATCTTGAGTGTCATTCTGTAATATAGATGGAGCAGTTTCTAATTTTACTGTCTTATCTAATCTGAATATTCACTGAAAGCTAGCAAAAACGTAGGAGAGTTTCTTGCCCGTGTCTACTTATCTCTTTAAAGGAAATGTGTCACTAAAAATTTCATCTCCCTATTAAAACCAGATGACAACACATGTCCTTTTTTTGTAATCTCAAAATGTCAATTTTTTTAATTTTTTTTTATTGTTGTTCAATGTAGCAGTTACAGCCATCAATCAGTCTCATATCAGTCAAGTATGAAAACCATCCAGGTCACATGTATGCCTTCAGTGCAAAAGCTAACAGCAGAGAACTAAACCAGAACATAAGTAACAATTTAAAAAAATGAAGTAAAAAAAAAAATAAATTAAAGAATATTAAAACAGTATGAGTATGTCTAAAAATGTGAACATTAGAGATGAGCAAGCACTAAAATGCTCGGGTGCTCGTTATTCGAGTCGAACTTTTCCCGATGCTCGGGTGCTCGTTTCGAATAACGAACCCCATTGAAGTCAATGGGAGACTCGAGCATTTTTGCGGGGGACCAAGGCTCTGCCTAGGGAAGGCTGGGTGAAAACCTGGAAACCTCAGAAAATGAAGGAAACACCACGGAAATGGACAGGAAACAGCAGGGGCAGCATGCATGGATGCCTCTGAGGCTGCCTAATCCCACCATTACCCCAAATTCTCAGGCAACAGCCTGGTGGTTACCCTCATGGCAAATGTGCTCACACAAACCAAGAAAGGCGAGGCAAATACCCATCACATGTTAGGGAAGCACCCAACTAGGTGCAACGAAGGTCCATCACCGCCTGCAGGTGACACCACTGCTCATGCTGGCACTGCAGCTGACATCAAGTTTAGTATCTGTTCTTATCAGTTGCTGTGCCTGCTGGTGGTAAAGTGGTGAGCATAGCTACTTCCCAAGCAGTTGATCTGGGTTCGATTCCTCTCTATCGCAGGAGGCAATTCAGAATCAGTACAATATCTAATACGTCCCCCTACCAGGGGTAAATTGTTTGGAGAGAGGGCCTGGGGGGAAGGAGGTTTTGCTGGAAGAGCCAGAGGAGTGCCCCCTGGGCTAGCGTGTGTGGTGGTGACGACAGCCGGATGGATTTAGAATGACGACGCAGGACTCCAACTTAAAAATTTAGCATCAACCAATACAGTCGTAAATTATGAGATTGATCAACTGTGGTATGTATACTACTCAGTTTAAAACCGTATAAGGCAGCTATCCGGAAAAATGGTTTGGAGAGAGAGAAAGATAGGACAAAGACGTAAATTGTTTCGAGAGAGGGACTGTAGGTGGGGGAAGGCTGGCGGGAAGGAGGTTTCGCTGGAAGAGCCAGAGGAGTGCCCCCTGGGCTAGCGTGTGTGGTGGTGACAACAGCCGGATGTAGTTAGAATGACGACGCAGGACCCCAACTTAAAAATTTTGCACCAACCGGTACAGTCGTAAATTATGAGATTGATCAAGTGTGGCATGACTTTTTAGATGGAGATTGCATGTGGTCACGTACTCCCTGGAACCCCATAGTCACCCCTTCTCTGATGTGCTAGCCCAGAACATTCTCTGCCCCAATTCGCAAGACCTTTTGCTGTTTCCGTGTGCTGACAGTGTGGATTTACCAGTGTTGTCTGAGGAGGTGGTGGACAATGGCGAGACACAGGTGTCGGGGGGTGAGGTAGTTGTATGGGAAGCAAGTTACAGTGGGGACTCCTTGGGGGGGACTTTCTCATCATGGGACAGATTCAACTTGGATGGATCAGGCACATTAACAGATGAATTTTTTGGGGGGTTTATTTAACTTTTATTTAGCAAAAATAACCACAGAGATATTTATTCGTTATCTTCTCTGCGCAGTCTGGCGTTGGGGTTCCTCACTTTAATAGCGAGCTGTGCCGCTCTCTCCACAATGGTCTGTAGGTTCTTAGATGGAGACTTTGTCGGCGATTTCAGTACAGAAGGACTTGTTGCTCATCCACAGAACCTCGTCCTCCTTGACATTGTGGACAAGGAATTTGCGGGTGGACCAGGAATTTGCGGAACCCTGTGAGCAGCATGTGTTTGGTCTTCTACTTGCTATCGTATCCAATGTTGGGCAATATAGATTCGCAAGTAATATTATTTTTCACACCTATCCCAAAAATAAAAATGTATGCAGTATGCGCAAATAAAACTTGGAACTGGAATTGGAGAGAGGGCCTGTAGGTGGACCTCCGGAAAAATTGTTTGAAGAGAGGGCCTGTAGGTGGACCTCTGGAAAAATTGTTTGAATAGAGGGCCTGTAGGTGGACCTCTGGAAAAATTGTGCTAAAAGAGTGCCAGTTGTACCTCTAAAAAATGGCGTTTTTTGGATCAGCGTTAGGCAAAGACGATATGGAGGAGGAGGAGGAGTAGAGAAGAGGAATCGGATACATAAGTTATTTAAATCTTTAGCTGCTTTCCCCCGGAGGAGATTTGAATTCCGGTGAAATCCAGGCTTTGTTCATTTTAATAAGCGCCAGCCTGTCAGCGCTGTCAGTTGACAGGCGTGTACGCTTATCGGTGATGACGCCACCAGCTGCACTGAATACCCGCTCTGACAGCATGCTAGCGGCAGGGCAGGCCAGCACCTCCAAGGCGTACAGCGCCAGTTCAGGCCACGCGTCCAGCTTTGAAACCCAGTAGTTGTATGGAGCAGAGTGATCGCTACGGACGTTGGTATGGTCAGCTAGGTACTCCCTCACCATCTTTCTGTACAGCTCCCCCCTACTCTGCCTAGACTGGGGACAGGTGACAGTGTCGTGCTGGGGTGACATAAAACTGGCAAAGGCCTTGGAGAGCGTTCCCCTGCCAGTGCTGGACAAGCTGCCTGCTCGCCTCCTCTCCCCCGCTACTTGGCCCACAGAACCATGCCCGCTGCCGCTAGCGGCGTCAGATGGGAAGAATTGTTTCAGCTTGTGCACCAGGGCCTGTTGATACCTATTCACTCTCATACTCCTTTCCTCTGCAGGGATGAGAGTGGAAAGGTTCTGCTTGTACCGTGGGTCCAGGAGAGTGAACACCCAGTAATCGGTGTTGGAAAAAATTCTTCTAACGCGAGGGTCACGGGATAGGTAGCCTAACATGAAGTCTGCCATGTGTGCCAGAGTCCCAACACGCAAGAATTCCCTCTCCTCACTGACCTGACTCTCCATTTCCTCCTCCTCCTCCTCCAAGTCCTCCTCTTCAGCCCATACACGCTCAAGAGTTAAGGACTGAGCACTGGTACCCTCTACTGTCTCGCCGACATTCTCCTCCTCTTCCTCCTCATCCTCATCCCCCTCCTCCGATACGCGCTGAGAAACAGACCGGAGGGTGCTCTGGCTATCAAGCGACGTATCTTCCTCCACCGTCTCTTGTGACAAGCGCAAAGCATCCGACTTGATGCTGAGCAGTGAGTTTTTCAACAGACAAAGCAGCGGGATGGTGAGGCTGATAATGGCGGCATCGCCGCTAACCATCTGTGTTGACTCCTCAAAGTTGCTCAACACCTGGCAGATATCAGACATCCACGTCCACTCCTCATTGTAGACTTGAGGAATCTGAGAGACCTGACTACCAGTTCTGGTGAAAGATGACATCTGGCAGTCTACAATCACTCTGCGCTGCTGGTAAACTCTGGATAACATGTTTAATTTGGAATTCCATCTCGTGGGCACGTCGCACAACAGTCGGTGAGCGGGCAGTTGTAGGCGGCGCTGCGCTGCCCTGAGAGTGGCAGCATCTGTGCTCGACTTGCGGAAATGCGCACAGATGCGGCACACCTTGGTGAGCAAATCAGACAGATTGGGGTGTGTCTTGAGGAACCGCTGAACTATTAGATTGAACACGTGGGCCAGGCATGGCACATGTGTCAGTCTGCCGAGTTGCAGAGCCGCCACCAGGTTACGCCCGTTGTCACACACAACCATGCCTGGCTTGAGGTTCAGCGGTGCCAGCCACAGATCGGTCTGCGCCGTGATGCCCTGTAACAGCTCTTGGGCGGTGTGCCTTTTGTCACCTAAGCTCAGCAGTTTGAGCACCGCCTGCTGGCGCTTACCCACGGCATTGCTGCTGCGCCTAGAGCTACTGACTGAAGGCGCCGTGCCCACGGATGGTAATTCGGTGGAGGAGGAGGGGTCGGAGGAGGAGGCATAGTACGTCTGAGAGACCGTGACCGAGGTAGGCCCCACAATCCTCGGTGTGGGCAGTACATGAGCGGACCCAGGGTCATTCTCGGTCCCAGCCTCCACCAAGTTAAACCAATGTGCCGTCAGTGAGATATAGTGTCCCTGCCCGGCAGCACTTGTCCAAGTGTCCGTGGTTAGGTGGACCTTCTCAGAAACAGCGTTGGTCAGGGCACGGATGATGTTCTGTGACACGTGCTGGTGTAGGGCTGGGACGGCACATCGGGAAAAATAGTGGCGGCTGGGGACGGAATACCGAGGGGAAGCCACCGCCATGAGATTTCGAAAGGCCTCGGTCTCTACCAGCCTATAGGGCAGCATCTCCAGGCTAAGCAATTTGGAGATGTGGACATTGAGGGCTTGGGCATGTGGGTGGGTGGAACTGTATTTCCTCTTGTGCTCCAGCGTCTGCTGTAAAGACAGCTGAACGCTACGCTGGGACACATTGGTGGACGCTGTGGAGGATCGTGGAGGCGAAGGTGTGGTTTTCCGGCGGGAGGCGCTCGTGCCGGGGTCCTGGGCAGGGGGTTGACTAGCAGAGGCAGCGAGTGATGCGGGGGGTTGACTAGCAGAGGCAGCGAGTGACACAGGGGAAGGAGCAGTGGTGTGACCCGCAGGAGGTGGTGAACGGCCTTGGTTCCATTGAGTGGGGTGTTTAGCACTCACATGCCTGCGCATGCTGGTGGTGGTTAGGCTAGTAGTGGTGGCACCCCTGCTGATCCTGGTGTGGCACAGGTTGCACACCACAGTCCGTCGGTCATCCTCACTTTCTTTAAAGAACCTCCAGACTTGCGAACATCTAGGCCTCACCACGGGAGCTTCACTACGTGAAACAGTTGCTGATGATGCACCAGCTCTGGCCCTGCTTCTCCCTCTGGCCACACCACTGCCTCTTACAAGCTGTTCTGGTGCAGCACTCGCCTCCGCCTCAGAAGCACTGTCTTCACTCGGCATATCAACCCAGCTTGGGTCAGTCACCTCGTCATCCTCCGATTCCTCAGTCTGCTCCCCCCTCGGAATTCCTCCCCTAACAACAACTTCACCACTGTCTGACAACCGTGTCTCCTCATCGTCCGACACCTCTTTACAAACTTCTTCCACTAAGTCAACATTGTCATCATCATCATCATCACCCACAGACTGCGACAGTTGGAAAACTTGGGCATCGGGAACGAGGTCAGCAGCAACCTGAGAAGTGGTTTGTGACTCTGGGGAAGGGTCCAGAAAACAGTTCCTGAGAGTATGCCGGATCGCATCCCAAATTTTTCCTGGGAAGGGGCAGACTGGGGGAAAGGAGGTTGAGGTGGAGGAGCCAGAGGAGTGCTCCCTTGGGTAACGTGGGTGGACTGCGTGGAAGACTGACTAGTGGACAAATTACTTGAAGCATTGTCTGCAATCCACGAGATCAGCTGTTCGCACTGTTGTGGTTTCAACAGTCCTCTACCACGTGTCCCTGTAAGTTGAGACATGAAGCTAGGGAGTGTAGCTCTGCGGAATTCCCCTGCTCCCTCATCAGCGGGTACTGTCTCACCCTGCCCAGGACCACGGCCTCTGCCCCCTGCAGTAATTGAATGCCCACGCCCATGCCCTCGCCCTCAACCCTTAGCCCTGGGGTTCAACATTTTTTGTATATAGGTGTATGATAAAAAAAAATTACACGGGCCTGGTATACTGAAACCCACACACTTGTTAAGTCCGGTAGAATTAAGTGACGTACAGAAAGTGTCACCTGGACAGATTATACGGATGGGAGCTAGTGTACTGAACTGTGACACACAGAAAGGTTACACACAGCTGAGTAAAAAGGATTTGCATCACTGAGCTAAAACAACTGAAAAAATAATTTTTTTTTTTGTTTTTGTTTTTTTGGGAACGTGACGTGCAAGAACTATGGTAGAACTGACTGACACCCTGTTAACGGTGGCTATTTAGTCTGCGACCCAGACAAATGTCGCACAGAGAGTTTTCTGGATCAATCTGTAGATGATCAGGCCAGCCAACCCCTGCTATCGACATGTAAGGGCCCCACGTGATGCTGGGTGTACTGTAGAGTCTCCTGGCTTGTGATTGGCTGTGTTTATAGGCGCCAAAAAAGCACGATGCGGAAGTTGCCATTTCCTCGAGTATGGCGAGATACTCGTCCGAGCTGCGAGTACTTACGAGTACCCTAATACTTGAACGAGCACCAAGCTCGGACGAGTATGCTCGCTCATCTCTAGTGAACATGAATAAGAGGTCTCCAAGTGAGTGACAGCCACTTTCTAAGACACTTTTTAACGGTCAAGATCTGTTGAGTGGTCGTCTCCAGAGGACAACAGAAGAATGACCCCGCTTATTATGGTGTAGCTAGGTCACATACCGGCGACTAGACATCCATGCTGTCCATATAGAGTAGAATTTGACAGGGAGGACTGTTGTGTGGCAAACATTCTCTCCTACATACAGGGGGAATTCACCAGAGCAACCAACCTCCGCTAGCAAGGGGATTTGAGATCTTTTCCAATATCGGGTGATGACCAATTAGCTGCCATAACTATATGAGTGGTCACTATTCTATATGGACGAGCTAATCTGCCGATATCTATAAGGAGAAGTGCCATCTCTGGTGTTATCAGAGATTTGATATAGTTCCACAGTGGAGACATCTTAGGGCAGGATCACAGTACGTGAAGGAGAGATCCCCTACTCCCATATTCCCTCCAGCGGTCGAGGTAGGAGACATTATATGGAGTCTGGTGGGTGTGTAGCACCACCTCAAACTGGTTTTAACTATTGCTTCCTGGTGTGCTCCACAGTGGAAAGCAGTGTTAGTAGTACGAAAGGCATTATGCCATTGGTCAAGTGAGAAAGACTTTTGCAGATCAGTTTTCCACTTTACCAATGTAGATTGCGTGTCCCATCCTTTTCCTTGGATGAGGAGGTTGTAGAAATGAGAGATTCCGCCCTTAGTAGGGAATCTCTCATGGAAGTATCTCAAGGCTACTTTAGGAACATGTAATAAGGTCCCCCCATTTCTCCCCTGCAAGGATCTAATCTGTAGGAACTTGTAAAATTTCCTCCTATGGGGAATCTGGTAGGTCTTGTGTATATAGGAGAAGGTCAACATAATCTCTGGATCCCTCATATCCTGAGCTGTTTTAATGCCCTGACTAGTCCAGTTCTGGAGATCCAGTACCGGGATATGGTTTGTCAAGCAAGCTGTGGATATTGTGGAGGTAGGTATGGTCCTCTTGTCGGTTGACAGATCTAAATAGTTTTTTTCCAGGCTGCTAAAGATACCTGCACTGTGGACAGAGGGGATGTTTATGGATCTAGCCCCCATGCCAGCCCTATCAGTGGGAGTGGAGGGTAGAGAGGTTAAACAAGGTCCTCTCTATCGAAACCCAGTGTTTGTGTCCAGAGTCTTGCTTCCAGTGGACTAATTGGTCTAGTAGACAGGCTGCACAGTAATGCTTCAGGTTTGATACCCCCAGTCCTCCCTTAGTTTTGTCCATGGTTAAAGTCGAGTATGCCACTCTAAGGTGTTTGGATTCCCAAATGAAATCCATCATTTGTCTTCGAGCTTTCCCAAAGAAGACTCTGGGACTTGGATGGGAGGATTCTGAAGAGGTAAAGGAGCTTGGTCAGGAGCAGCATTTTGTAATTAGCCACTCTGCCAAACCACGAGATTAGGCAGGACTTCATGTCCCTGATGTCCTTCTTCAGTCTTTTAAGTAAGGGGGAAAAGTTAGTATGGAACGTCCACGACGTGGGATAGGCTAGCTGAATTCCCAAGTATGATATGCTTTCCCGCCTCCAGTCTAGGGGAAACAGATCTCTGAGCTGTGACAGCTGATCGGGGGAACATTTACCGGTAGACTCTGGGATTTATCTAAGTTCAGTTTGTAGTAAGAGACTCGGCCAAAGGCTTCTTGGAGGGAGGTCCTAGGGTTAAAGACTTGTTGGAAGGAGGTCCTAGGGTTAAAGACTTGTTGGAGGGAGGTCCTAAGGTTAAAGACTTGTTGGAGGGAGGTCCTAGGGTTAAAGACTTGTTGGAGGGAGGCCCTAGGGTTAAAGACTTGTTGGAGGGAGGCCCTAGGGTTAAAGACTTGTTGGAGGGAGGTCCTAGGGTTGGTACAAAGGGCAATAATGTTATCTGTAATGAGCTCAAGCTTGTGCTCTTAGGATACTACTGTAATGCCCGATATGTCGGGGTCCCGATTGATTAATTCTGCCAGGGTTCTATTGACAGCACGAAGAACAAGGGGGACAGCGGACATCTCTGTCTAGTGCAATTAGTCAGGGGATAGGCAGTGGATAGAGCACCATTGGTAAATACTTTTGCACAAGGATTGGAATATAGCAAAGAAATGGTGAGTAAATCTGGCCAGAGAACCCAGATTTATGTAACACCGAGAAGGTTTAAGCTCAGTAAATTCAGTCAAATGCCTTCTTAGCGTCCAGCGTCAGGAATGTAGCCGGGGTAGCTGAGGCCTCGGCAATTTAAAGAAGTGATAGAAGCCTCCTGGTATTATTCAGAGCCTGTTTCCCTGACACAAAACCAGCCTGATGTATCAAGATCAATGAGGGGATGCCTGGCAGGAGCCTTGTCACTATGAGTGCTTCCAGCATTTCGGGTGGAGAGGAGCCTGATTCCATTACTATGGACTGTACAGACAGGAGATGGATAGTGAGAAACAGCAACACTTTTTGGAATATAGGGAAGAAGATCTGTCAGGACCCAGAGCCTTATTGAGAGTAAGCGAGCGGATCACCACCCTTATCTCCTCAGGGGATATCGGCTTTTTGAGGGCCTCTAACTGATCAGATAGCAGCCGGGGGAGGCTAATACTTTCCAGTAAGGAGTTTATACCTGGTTGAGCAGGCTGGGCAATAGTTCGGTCACCTAAGTTGTATAATCGGGAATATTAATCCCGAAACGCATTAGCAAAAACAGGGTTCTCTGTTGGAGGGTGGTCGAATCTTGAACATTGTTATGGGGCAGCCATCTTGGCTGAGCTGTTCATAACAGCATTTACACAGCATTAAAAAATTACTTTACAGCAGCCCCATGGGCCATAGACACAGTGGTCAGGACATTCTTCTAGGCTCTGTGCCCTGTTCAGAGGTCATTATACAAGGAAAAATTAGAAAAGCTCTGACAATCACCTATTGTGAATGGTGAATCCTGTCTTATCTATACACAGAGGTGATACCATTACAGGCAGGATTAGAATGAGATAACTGCAGTAACCTGATCTGTACAAACCAATAAGTGGATTTTATGTTTTAGTTTAAATATAAAAAGTGACATGGAAAAGTAAAAATAACATCATCAAAAATTATTTAAAAATATGTTATATAACAAAAAAGTAATTTAAACAGCAGGACATTTTCTGATGACACACAAGTGTCAGGATAAGAACTGTTATATTGGTATACTCTGTTATAATGAAGAAGGACTACCTGCCCCCGCCTGCCCTAGCCCCACCTATCTTATATGTTCTTCAAGGCAAGCATCCCCCATAACTCTGCCACCAGGGCACATGGCCCACCAGCCCGCCTTTGCCAAATTGTATACTGAGCCATTAGGGTCTATACTAAGAAATCCTCTTTAACCCATTCAGTCCCATACGGTGCAGTGAGCAGTGCTATGAGCAATCCCTCCATATCCCGTGTCCTCGGGGTCGTTGGTTTCTCACCTTGAATTCTCCTATGTGGAGCCTTCTCTTATAATTCTCTTTCTTCAGTTTCCAGCTTCCACCTCTATATACAATACAACGTTCTCTGCCGTCTTGGTGGATCTCGTGGACGTCCAGCTCCTGTCTTATCTCTACTAAATCTGTGTAGGAACTAGGGAGCTTCATTGGAACTGAAATGCAGAAGGAAGTTCTGCCAGTTTCCTGCCATTTATTTTCGTTTCAACATCACAATGATTCAGATATTTCAGCATCATATAGAGTTATGATTAAAGGGGTTATCCAAGGCTATAAAAAACTCCCCCATATCCCGGGCCTCTCACAATGAATATACTTATCTCGGTCCGAGTCCCCTGCGCCACTCCTGGTCCCCACACCACTGTTACTCTGCCCGTGCGCGGATGAGAACATTCGGTGTCGGGGGAAGGGGTGGGTCAGCCAACGGCAGGTGGGGACAGGGGCGGTCCTCCCTGTCATCAATTGTGATGCTAGGGAGGCGTGTCCCCGTTCCCGTTATGTTTTCATCCGCGCATGGGGAGAAGCAGCAGTGCGGGTTCTGAAGTAAGTATATTCATTGTGAGGGGCCCGGCATATGGGGGATAATTTTATAATCTTGGATAACCCCTTTAATGTTCATTTGAATTTTGGTAAATATTCCATGTTTAACCCTTAGACTCCCATGTACATGTACGGCGCTGGAAGCCGGGACACAAGGCTGCGCTCGCCCGATCAGCTGCAGGGGTCCGGCAGTGGCCGATAGCCGGACCCCTGCTGTATGCACCAGCATCGGTGAAAACACAGATGCCGGTGCATTAACCCTCGCACTGCCACGGTCAGCGCTGACCGCGACATGTGCGATGTCGGCGCTGGGAGCGAGAGCCCATCGGGTCCCCGTGCTGCTGTGACGGGGACCCGATGGCAGGGAAGGCAGCCCGATGCCTTCCTTAGGAATCGGGCTGCCTTATACGGAAGCCTGTGAGATCCAGCCCCCTGAATCTCACAGGCAGGAAGCTGTAAGTGTATTACACTGGTAATACACTTACAGCCAATGCATTACAATACAGAAGTATTGTAATGCATTGTGCAGGGGATCAGACCCCCAAAAGTTGAAGTCCCAGACTGGGACAAAAAAATAAAGTAAAAAAAGAAGTTAAAAAAATAAAGTTTAACAAAAAAAAATAAAAGTTTCAAGTAAAAAAAAAAAGTGTTGTTTTCCCGAAATAAAGTTAAAATAAATTGTAAAAAATAGGGAAAAAAAGAAAAGCAGGCATATTAGGTATCGCGCGTCCATATCGACCAGCTCTATAAAAATATCACATGACCCACCCCGCTAGGTAAACGCCGTAAAAAAAAAAAAAAAAAAAAAAAAAAAACAGTGCAAAAAAAGCCATTTTCTGATCACCTTACCTCACAAAAAGTGTAATACCAAGCGATCAAAAAGACATATAAATCCCAAAATGGTACCAATCAAACTATCATCTCGTCCCACAAAAAATGAGACCCTACCTGAGACAATCGCCCAAAAACAAAAAAAAATATGGCTCTCAGAAAATGGCAACACGAAAAAAAGATTTTATTCTGTTCAAAAATGCATCTAATGTGTAAAACTTAATAAAAATAAAAATTTTAGACATATTGGTTATCACCGCGTCCGTAACAACGTGCTCTATAAAAATATTACATGAGATGGCCTCCCAGATGAATGCTGTAAAAAATTTTTTTTTAAAACTATGCCAAAACAGCCATTTTTTCCCCTCTTGCCTCACAAAAAGTGTAAAAGCAGGTGATCAAAAAGGCGTATTTACCCCATAATGGTACCAATCAAACCGTCATCTCGTCCCGCAAAAAATTAGACCCTACCTGAGACAATCGCCAAGAAAATGAAAAAAAAAATAGGGCGCTCAGAAAATGGCAACACAAAAAAAAAAGATTTTATTCTGTTCAAAAATGCATCTAATGTGTAAAACAAAAATAAAAATGTAAGACATATTGGGTATCACCGCGTCCGTAACAACCTGCTCTATAAAAATATCACATGATTTGCCCCTTCGGGTGAATGCTGTAAAAAAAAAAAATTAAAAAAAACTATGTCAAAACAGCTATTTTTTTCACCTTGACTCACACAAAGTGTAATAGCAGGCGATCAAAAAGTCTTATGTACCCCAAAATGGTACCAATGAAAACTTCACCTCATCCCGCAAAAAATGAGCCCCCACATAAGACAATAACTAAAAAAAATAAAAATCAATGGCTCCCGCAAACCAATCCATCAAAATCTGTTCTGCAAAATCCATATGCTGCTCCTTCTGTTCTGAGTCCTGCCATGTGCCCCCACAGCAGTTTACCACCACATATGGGGTGTTGCCGTATTCAGGAGAAAATGGGTAACAAATTATGGGGTGCTTTTCTCCTGTTACCCCTTGTGAAAATGAAAAATTTGGGGCTAAAGCAACATTTTATTGGAAGAAATGAAACTTTTCATTTTCACACCCAAGTGTTTCCAAATTCCGTAAATTCCGTAAAACACTTAGGGGGTCAAAGTGGCCAGTACCCCCATTAATATATTCTTTAAAGGGTGTAGTTTCCAAAATGGGGTCACTTTTTGAGGCTTTCCACTGTAGGGGTACGTCAGGGTCTCTCAATTACAAAATGGTGCCTAAAAACCATTCTAGCAAAATCTGCCTCCAAAATCCATATGGCGCTCCTTTCCTTCTAACCACTGCCACATGCCCATAGAGACTAGAGATGAGCGAGTAGTGAAATATTCGAAAGTTCGAATTTCGATTCGAATAGACCGCGTTATTCGACTATTCGACCGAATATCGAATCCCATTATAGTCTATGGGAAAAAAATGCTCGCCACTTGGAAATCTCAATTCGACCACTTGGAGGTCACCAAGTCCACCCTGAAACCTCAGAAAATGATGCCAACACTGCTGGAATGCAACTGGGACAGCAGGGGAAGCATGTCTGGGTGCATATAACGCACCCAAGTCGCACTATTACGCCACTATCACAGCCTCTCAACAATACACTCCAAACACAATATAACTTCTATGTAAAGTGAGACAATACAAGGAAACCTTCTTTCCTCTACATTGCCATGGACCCCAAACCAAACTGTACAAAAAAGAAAAAAAAATTCTGCACCCCTTAAAATCATGTTGCCTATGACAACCACAGATGGCATAGGCAAGGGGGAAAGCAAATAGACCCCACCCCTAATTGTCATTGTGTGTGTGTGCGAGATGTGGTCAGACATGTCTTCTTTAAAATGTAAAAACAACTCAAACACATGCAGAAGCCTTAAAATGCCCAAATTGTTGGTGCTTGAGATGTTGCCATTTAGGCTTGTAGAAATGAAAGCTTTCTGCAACCTGATGGGGGCTGCCATCCATCAGTATCCTGTCCCTAGCCATCACTATTTTTCCCTCTGTGCCATCCCTGCCTTGCCCTAGCACATGTCCCAAAACATCATCCACGCCTGAGTAACACGGTTACTGCAAAAGGCCATTTGACCACCAACACTTGGACAAGCGTTTGAGGCCGGGGATGCTACATCTCCCTGACAGCACACTGGGTGAATGTTGTGGAGGCGGGGACGGGCAAACCTGCTACCCCCACCCAAGTTTTGGGCCTTGGTTCTGTCAGGATTTCCGCAACCCTTACAGACAGCTCGGCAAACCCCTCCTTCTCCTTCTAGATTTGTTAAATCTGTCCACCACCCAGTCAAGTCCACAAAGTCCAGTCTCGTCGATAGCCTGCAGAAACTGCAGGGACCTCACTCTGACCCTCCTTCCTCCCACCCTGCCCAATGTTATCAACCGAGTGTTCCCACCCATGCCCACTCCCAGGAGCTCTTCTCAGGTCCCTTACCTGATTTTGACTCCTCACCAGTCCTGCAAGAATCGCAGGAGCTATCTGAGGATTTTGTTTGTTCTGATGCCCAAACACTGGAGCAAGCTCCATCTATAGCTGATGGTGGTGTGGAACGGGCACTAAAGTGTAAAATGATTAGGGACGATGATGAGACACAGTTGCCAGCAAGGGAGGCTGTTGGTATGTCCGGTGGGCCGGAGGAGGAGCAAAGTGAGGCAGTGTAAGAGGAGGTGGTTGAGTATGACGAAGTCAGTGACCCGACCTGGCCCAGTGTCATGTCTAGCAGGTAAAGCAGTGGGGATGTTGAGGGATGCGTAGGACCGCAAAAGGCAGGAAGAGGCCGTGGGGTGGCCAGAGGCTTATGGAGAAGGCAGGCTAGAGCCCGCAGGGCCGCATCTCTTCCCTATAACAGGCCCCCACACAAAGCTCTCCCATCGAGGGCTCTTAGGTCCTTGTTGTGAAGATATTTTAATGAGTGCGCAAAGTTAGCTTGAGGTGAGACCTTGAAAAAATTATGTGGAGGCCAAAGAGGTGAGACCTCTTAAAAATTGTGTGGAGGCCCAAGAGCTGAGACCTCTTAAAAATTGTATTAAGGCCCAAGAGCTGAGACCTCTTAAAAAATATATTAAGGCCCAAGAGCTGAGACCTCTTAAAAATTGTATTAAGGCCCAAGAGGTGAGACCTCTTAAAAATTTTATTAAGGCCCAAGAGCTGAGCCATAATAATTTTTTCTTTTTTTTTTTAATGGAGCAATTCTACGGCGGTTAAGGAGGAGGAGGAGGAGGAGGAGGAGGAGGAGGAGGAAATGGCACTTCATACAGATGGCACTTCACTTTTGGCTGCTTTCCACTGTTGGAGAAGCAAAGTCCGGGTCAATCCACTTGCTGTTCATTTTGATTAGCGTCAGCCTGTCAGCACTGTCGGTTGACAGGCGGCTGCGCTTATCGGTTATAATGCCCCCGGCTGCGCTGAACACCCTTTCTGATAGCACGCTGGCGGCAGGGCAGGCAAGCACCTCCAAGGCGTACAGGGACAGTTCCAGCCACGTGTCCAACTTGGAGACCCAGTAAGTGTAGGACGCCGAGGGATCGGGGAGGACAGGGTTACGGTCTGCCAGGTACTCCCGCAACATCCGCCGATACTTGTCCCTCCTGCTGATAGTGGGCCCCGCAGTGATGGAAGTTGCACGAGGGGCTGCCATGAACGTGTCCCACACCTTGGAGAGTGTTCCCCTGGTGGCTGTGGGCCTGATCGATGTTGTCAGACTCTGGGAGACCCTCTCCTCTCTGCCGCCAGCGATGGTGGGTGGGAAAATCTCCATCATGTTCTGCACGAGTTCCCTCTGGTATTCCAGCAATCGATTCGTCCTCTCCTCTACCGGAATAAAAGAGGAGAAGTTATCTTTATACCGGGGGTCCAGGAGTGCGAAGACCCAGTATAGTTTGTTCTCCAATATCCGGACAACACGTGTGTCCCAGGAAAAGCAGCCCAGCATGAAGTCAGCCATGTGTGCCAGACTCTGAATAGGCATGACGTCACTGCCCCCACCAGAAGGATCATTTGCCATTTCCTCCTCTTCCTCTTCCGCCTCCTCTCCGCCCCATCCGCGCTGAACCAATGGGACGCACACAGCCTGACTGCTACCCTCGCCGCCAGCATCCTCCTCCTCTTCCACAGCCACCTAAACGTCGTCCTCCTCCTCATCCTCCTCCTCCTGCAACTGCCACCGAGAAGCAGACAAAAGTGTGGTCTGACTGTCTAGCTCCGTTGCGTCTCCTCCTACCCCCGTCTCCTCTGTGTGCAATGCGTTCTCCCTTATTGCGATGAGCGTTTCTTTAAGGACACATAGGAGCGGGATGGTTACGCTCACTATAGCGTCCTCGCTGCTGACCTTCTTGGTGGACTCCTCAAAGATACGCAATACATCGCATATGTCTGCCATCCATGGCCACTCGTGGTTGGCAAACTGAGGGAGCTGAGTTGGAGGCATGCGTGGATTCATCATCTGGTACTCCATCAATGCTCTCTGCTGCTCACACACCCTGGCCAACATGGAATAGGTGGAATTCCAGCGAGTGGGCAGGTCGCACAACAGCCGATGTTCAGGCAAATGGAGGCGTTGCTGGAGTTTTTTTAAGCTAGCAGCAGCTACAGTTGACTTCCGAAAGTGAGCGCACAAGCGCCGCACTTTCACCAGTAGCTCTGCCAGGTTGGGGTAAGTCTTTAAAAATTTTTGGACTACCAAATTAAAAACGTGGGCCAGGCATGGTACGTGATTGAGTTCGGCAAGCTCCAGAGCCGCCACCAGGTTACGGCCGTTATCGCACACGACCATGCCTGGTCCTAGCTGCAGCGGCGACAGCCACATCTCCGTCTGCTGCAATATGGCGTCCCTCACCTCTGGGGCGCTGTGCTTCCTGTCGCCCAAGCTGATGAGCTTAAGCACCGCCTGCTGACGTCTCCCCGCGCCAGTGCTGCAATGCTTCCAGCTAGCGGCTGAGGGCGATGTTAAGGAGGAGGAGGAAGAGGAGGGGGGTTTATCAGAACCCGTGCTGGCAATCTTGGGCGGGGGTGGTAGGTAGGCCGTCTCTGTTTGCGACCCCGTCCCCGCTTCCACAACATTCACCCAGTGTGCCGTCAAAGAGATGTAGCGTCCCTGGCCGCAAGCGCTTGTCCACGAGTCGGTGGTCAAGTGGACCTTTGCGCTGACTGCGTAACTCAGGGCCCGCCTGATGTTACGCGACACGTGCTGGTGCAGGGCGGGGACGGCACACCGGGAAAAGTAGTGGCGGCTAGGGATGGAATAGCGAGGTGCGGCAGCCGCCATCAGGTCGTGGAAGGCCTGCGTCTCCTCAAGCCTAAACGGCAACATCTCCAGGGCCAGCAGTTTGGAGATGTGGCAGTTTAAGGCTTGGGCTTGGGGGTGACTCGAGGCGTACTTCCGCCTGCGGTCGAACGCCTGCGAGATGGACAGTTGATGGGACGAGGAGTATGAAGGTGCGGGGGAAGGGGAGGCTGAAGGAGAAGGCCCCAAAGTAGCCGAGGCAGAGGCAGATGTGGAGGTGTCCTGGCTGGAGGTCTGGACCGCAGTGGCAGCACACAACAAAGGGGAAGAGGCAGTGGCAGCAAGACCGGGCGCAGGTTGTATTGCGTTTGCTCTCTCCCACTCAGCCCAGTGCTTGACTTCCAAGTGACGCCGCATGCCTGAGGTGGTCAGATTGCTCTTCTCAGAGCCCCTACTCAGTTTTGAGTGGCAGAGTGCGCAAACCGCGCTCAGTTTGTCGTCCGCGCAAACATTAAAAAATCTCCACACCACAGAAGTACGAGGCCTCGATGGGGGAGCTTCGCGCGACTGCCTGCTGCCGGGAAGAGCTTCGGCCCTGCTGGCTGTGGCCTGCCTTCTCTGTCTGGACTGTCCTCTGCCTCTGGACATCCCTCTGCCTCTTGCTGCCTTTTTCGGTGATGCGCAGACCACCACATCTCCACTGCTTTCCCCGCTGGACATCACCCCTGGCAAAGTGGGGTCGGTCATTTCGTCGTCCACCACCTCCTCTTCCACTTCCACACTCTGCTCCTCCTCCTGCCCACTGGACATTCCAACAGCCTCCCTTGATGGCAACTGCATCTCATCATCATCGCTCATGATAACAGATGCTGGTTTTGGGTCCACATCACCAGGAGATGGCGGATACTCAAGTGTTTGGGCATCACTACAAACAAATTCCTCTGCTAGCTCCTGGGATTCTTGCAGCACATCTGGAAAAGGACCCGAAAAGAGCTCCTGGGAGGGGTCAAGGGTGGGATGACTCTGTTGGCCAGGTTGGGAGGAAGGAGGGTCAGAGTGAGACTGTGTGGATGACTGGGTGGTGGACAAGTGAGTGGAAGCGTTATCGGCTATCCATTGCACCACCTGTTCACGCTGCTCAGGCCTCAACAGCGGTGTAACCCGCCCCTCGCTTAACTGTCCCATAAAGGCAGGGATGCTGGATGAGCATTTCAGGCGTTTAACTTTTTTTTGCCACGCGTTCTGCAAAATATATATTTTTTTAGGAGAACACTTGGCTATACAGCCGTATACTGCCAGAAGGTCAATAGATGCCTATACGCACCAGGTATATTAACAGGGTTTTGCTGGCACACAGAACGCACAACAGTGGTGCCAAATATATATATATATTTTTTTTAAACACTTGGCGTATACAGCCGTATACTGCCAGAAGGTCAATAGATGCCTATACGCACCAGGTATATTAACAGGGTTTTGATGGCACACAGAACGCACAACAGTGGTGCCAAACATACTTTATTTTTTAGAAAAATACTTGGCGTATACAGCCGTATACTGCCAGAAGGTCAATAGATGCCTATACGCACCAGGTATATTAACAGGGTTTTGCTGGCACACAGAACGCACAACAGTGGTGCCAAATATACTTTTTTTTTTTTAAACACTTGGCGTATACAGCCGTATACTGCCAGAAGGTCAATAGATGCCTATACGCACCAGGTATATTAACAGAGTTTTGATGGCACACAGAACGCACAACAGTGGTGCCAAATATACTTTATTTTTTAGAAAAATACTTGGCGTATACAGCCGTATACTGCCAGAAGGTCAAATGGTGCGTATACGCACCAGGTATATTAACAGGGTTTTGTTGGCACACAGAACGCACAACAGTAGTGCCAAATATAGTTTTGTATATAGGTGCTAATACACCACTAATGCCTCTCTCTGTCCCTACTCCAGCAGCTATCCCTCAATAAAGCAGTCGTTCTGTGCAGAGTGTATATAGTTAGAATAAGCTATATACCGTGCAGTATAGTAGCCCTGATAAGGGCTGTCAATCACTCTCCTGTCCGCTGGTAGCCGGGTATATATGGTGGTAAATGCGATATTCTGAGCTTCTGTTATATACTTTTGGGGTCCTGCCTGACTTTCATACAGCTAAAGCCTGTCTCTCCCTGCTCGGGCCTCTGTCCCTGACTAAGTTCACGCAGCATATGCGAACGAGCAGGAAGAGCTGAGTTTTTATGATTCGAGGTCACATGGTTTTTCCAGCCAATGCATGTAGACGCCGTTCTCGCGATGCCAGCGTGCTCCGAGGACCTGTCATACCCCCCTGCATAGTGATTGGTGTAAAAAAAGCGCCAGGGAAGGTGGGAGGGGAAACAAATTTTAAGTGCGTCATTGCCGTTATACTCGATCGAAATCGAGTATGACAAATAGCGTAGTATTCGATCGAATACCGGCTCGGTCGAATACTACTCGCTCATCTCTAATAGAGACGTTTACCACCACATATGGGGTATTTCTGTAAACTGCAGAATCAGAGTAATGTACATTAAAGTTTAGTTTAAAAATTAACGTGAATAATCTACCAACAAATTGAAATTTTGAAATTTCACTTCTATTTTACTTTAATTCTTGTGGAACACCTCAATGGTTAATAAAGTTTGTAACATCAGTTTTTTTATAATTTGAGGGGTGTAGTTTCTAAAATGGGGTCATTTATTAGTGTTTTCCATTAGGTAAGCCTCCCAAAATCACTTTATAACTGAATTGGTGCTAAAAAAAATGGTTTTGGAAATTTTGACGAAAATTTGAAAAATGGCTTCTAAACTTCTAAGGTTTCTCACGTCCAAAAAAAGTAAAATTAGATGTATAAAATGATGCCAACATAAAGTATACATATGGGGAATGTAAAATAATAACTATTTTTGGAGGTATTACTATGTGTTTTGAAAGTAGAGAAATTGAAATTTTGAAATTTGCAAAATTTTCCAATTTTTTGTTAAATTTGGTATTTTTTTCATAATAAAAATGAAATATTTTGCCACAAATTTACTACCGTCGTGAAGCACAATATGTGACGAGAAAACAATCCTAGAATGGCCTGGATAAGTAAAAGCGTTCCAAAGTTATTACCACATAAATTGACACATGTCACATTTGCAAAAATCGGCCTGGGATTTAAGGTGAAAAGTGTCTCTGTACTGAAAGGGTTAAATCCATGCAAAATTTGCCTAGAATCCGCATTACATTGATTTTGAAGAAATATACACATGGTTTTTCATATTCTCATGGATATAAAATCCATATCTGAGATGTGATTATGCTCATATCTGTGTGTGGTCCTCTACATGTCAACTTTCACCTCTGAGGCAGAATTATCATGGTCAGTCATGGATTTCGACCACAGATTCCATGGTAAATTTTTCTGATGGATAAATCCGCCACCTGATATCCTACTGGTAGCCGGTTACTGACAGCGTTTGACTGCACCAATGTGCTAATATATACTCCCAAAATCATGAGCTTGCATCTGTTCTAGATACTAGATATTCGGCTCTCTCCAGACTGTATGTCCCATACACTTATATCTAGTGGGTTACATTTACAGTATTGACTCCCACGGTCTTGGCCACCAGAGAGACTGGCTCTTTTTCATATAGTGTACAAGCACGACCACTGCTGATGGACTGCAGGGTGGTTGTAACTAGAGATGATTGAATTTTTCAAAAATTTGATTCGGACCGTTCGACGAATTTCCCAAAAACAGATTCTACTCAATACGAATTTATTAGTGATGAATCTTGTTAAAAATCAGCTATTCTCCAGCTGCAGGGAGCCCATGTATTGGTGTAGAACAGTGTGATTTGCAAAGACACGCAAGTCTGAGTCAGCATGACATGCAGATGACAGACGTCGCTCTTAGAATCACTTCACACTTCACTTATTTGGTGAGTTACGTTGCCAAAACTGACCAAATAACTTAAGTGTGAAGCCTTACAGGTCAATTTTAGCGCCAGGTATAAAGAACTGTTCATTGGCCCAAGATTCTACTGTAGACTGAAAGAGTACACTGATTCCACATAGATTACATGCTGATACAAGTAGAGCCCCCTGACAGAGCGGAGAAGGTGTCAGCAATATTTTTTTGCTGACTTCACTGATTATGTTGCCCTTCTTATGATCCTTCATAAGAACACATGGTCAGCATTTGGTCAGTAATCCTTCAGTATTGATAAGGCCAATAAAAAAACAGGAGTGGATCCAAAACAGAGAAGACACATGTATGGAATGTTTGCATGTCTTCTGTGTTTTGTACCCACTCCTGCTTTTGGCTTCCAAATCATGAGCATATCCTGATGCAAAATAGGGACTCGGTCCTGCTGACAGATCAGAAGAAGGGTAAAAGGTGATGTCAGCAAGGCCAAAGAGGGACAATAGAAGTCCCGTCATAGAGTGAGGAGGGTGACAACCACATGAGGAGTCAACATAGTGGTCAATCACAGAATGGAGAGGGTGGGAATCGCATAAGGATTCACTACAGTTGCTCAGTCACAGAGTTGTGGCGGTGGGAATCACGTGAGCAATTGTATGAGGCATCAACATAGTGGTTAGTCACAGAGTGGTGAGAGTAGAAATCATAAAAGGAATCACATGAGGAGTCATTACAGTTGCCCAGTCACAGAGTTGTGATGGTGGGAATCGCATGAAGAATTGCATGAGGCATCAACATAGTGGTCAGTCACAGAGTGGTGAGAGTAGGAATCACATGAAGAAGCACATGAGGAGTCAGCGCAGTGGTCCAGTCACAGAATGGGGAGGTAGGGGGAAACAGCAGTGGCAGTAACAGCATAAGATGGTGGGTGGTAGTAGGTGTGTGGCATCAGGCAGGTAGCAGAATCAGAATAGTGGCTGAAGCAGGAGAAACAAAATAAACTGATCTCTTTTGACAAAGTTTTGGTGTGGCACCCAGAATGATCCAGTCTGATGCATCAGGCACTGGCATGTGGAAATCCTGGCAGATACAGGCTTCATGCATATGGACACAAATCAGGTTTGGCTGCTGAGTAGTCCAGGGGATCTTGGATGTGGGGTAGCAGGGTGTAGTCCAAGTATGCCACCACCTGCTGGTTCAGATTCTGCTCCATGTCTTGCTGCTGCTGCTGGTTGGTGGTTACTTCACTAGGTGGGTGAGGAAAAGTGCTAATCAGAGACTCTAGACTTAAGTTGTTGCTGATGTAGCTGTTACTGCTCCTGCCCCCCCCACCCCCTCTAGCAGCCACGGCAGTAGAACTTGAGCATGGAGGCCTCCCTCTCAGCGGGTGGACAAATACCCCCATTTTGGACCAGTTACAAAGGTCTAACATGGTGGAGAGCTAGTAGTCATTCCTCTGCTGAATGGTGATAATTCACTACGCAAGCAACTCAGCATGCATCCTGTCATTTATGCAAGGGACTCGGAGGGACTCCCTGCTTCCATCTCCACTGCATACTGCCATGGTGTAACGGGGTCATCTTCTTGGTCTTCCTCATCACCCTCACCCATAGCTCTTTATGCTCGTCCACTCCTGTTACTTCAACCCCAACAGGGCTTATGTGGCCATGAGATGTAGGCATTTCCTGTCTCCTGGCCAGTCAGATTTAACAGCATCTGTTCCAGTACATAAAGCAGTGGAATGACGTTGTTCATCCTGTAGACCTGGTGTCTGATAAATAAAGTGGCCTCTTCAAAGGGCCTGAGGAAACGGCAGGTGTCACGCATGAGCTGCCACTGGCTAACGTCAAAGTTATATATGGTAGTGCTCCTGTCCACCTGTATCATCAAAAAATTGTTTATGGCCTCCCTCTGCTCATACAGTCAGTCCATCATGTGGAGGGTGGAGTTCCAACAGGTGGAAACACTGGATATCAGCTGATGTTGGTGAACGTCATTCTGCCTTTGCAGCTCAAAGAGAGGGACTGGGGTCCAGCAACTTGGCCAGGAGCTCATTCAGCTTCTGTGCTATTGGATGAGTACACACATACTGTTGTCTTTTTGCAATTGCCTCTGTGATAGATTGCTGAAGAAACAAATGACAAGGAGGAGGAGGACCAGGAGCATCGGGACAGGCAGATGATGGGAAGGAAACACAGCTCCCTTCTGCTGAGGTGGTGGAGCCTTGACTGGTGGAGAATAGGTGCAAGCCACTGGGTGATGCTGTGATTGCTGCATTAGGCGGGACCACTACATTAGCACCATGGTTTTCCCAGGCCCATTTATAGTGACGCTACATTTGCTGACACAAGGCCGTTGCACCCTGGCCACGCTTCACCTTCTGCTCACAGTTTCTACAAATGGTCATGCTGACGTGATCTCATTCGGCGGCTTGATGAAAAATTCCCACACCAACTAATCTGGCGTTCTCTCACCCACTACTCCGTTCCGATTGCCCTCTACTGCTGCCTCTGTGAACCTGTGCTTCTTTATGGACAGATAGGCTCCTGTTTAGCAGACGGTCTACCCCGGGCATATTTGGCTCCAGATCTCCCACTGCTGCCACCCTGCTGTTTCATGACCACGCTACCACCTTACTGGCTCAGCTGTTGCCTTACACTCAAGCTGTCACCCTCTTCTCCTGATGTTCATGAAGCCCCCTCTTCACCTGGCTCCCAAGTGTGATTGACTACATCATCATCCACTACTGTCTACACGTCACCCTCACCAGTCTCAGGGCCATGTGCCTGACTGCTCTCAACACCATCTCCCATGTGACTCTCATCGTCACTACTTGCTTGCCTACTTGAGAAAGCAGCACATCTCCCCTCCTCACCTGTCTGTCGGACATACTGTACTGTAACATTAACTGCAATGGTTAAAGTGCAATAGTGTGAGGCACCCACTCGTCAACTACTGATTGATGCATCAAATTAACTGTAAAAGAATCTGACTACCCTAAAACTGTATAGAGAAGTGATCTGTTTCAGTGAATGGTGGCCTCGGTGGTGAACCCTTTTTCGGGTTATCTGTTCTCGGCTTTTATGGTGTGTTCAATGTAGTATATTTTCTTTATTTTTTTTTAAGCCCCAGGAGCTTGCTTTCTTCACCCTTGCACCAAAATTGTGCAGTATGCCAGATAGCACAAACATTAGTATTACCATATTTTTTGCTTTATAAGACACACCTGATGATAAGACGCACCCCAGATTTTAGAGTAGGAAAATAAAAAAATATATTTTTCATCACACCTCATATCAGACCCCTCCATAAATTTCAGGACATCACATCAGACCCCTATATCAGCCCTCCATGTCAGAACCCCATCAGACCTCAGATCAGCCCATCAGCCCCCATATCAGCCCACTGTGCCCCCATCAGACCTCAGATCAGCCCCCATATAAACCCACTGTGCCTCCATCAGACCTCAGATCAGCCCATTATGTCCCATATCAGCCCACTTTGGCCCCATCAGACCTCAGATCAGCCCACCCAGCCCCATAATGCTAAAATAAAAAACCTCCCTTACCTCTCCTGGGCCGTGGCTCCACTCCGGGTCTGGCGCTCCTGTCTTCTCCGGGCCGGCGCTGCATTGGCACCTGACTGCGTGCAGCGTCAGATCATAGTGCGCTCACTACGTGTCAGAGACACACTCCAAAGAACAATTTCCTCTCCTACAACAATTATACGGATGAAGGGGTGTTCTTTATTTTATTTTTCACAGGCACACTTCACAGAGGAATTTATTTATTTATTTAAACTATATATCCTAAAACTGGTTGTATCAGACCACATTTTCACTACAGAATAAAGGATGTGTGGAAGTACTTACAAACTGTTTTGCGGTGTGTATAGTTAATATGTATCAGACCACAATTTCAACCCAAAACAAGCATGTTTGAAAAAGGCTCATACTGGAGCCAAAACGCGTCACATGAACTGCTATATCTAAATGTGACAATAAAAGCATAAAGGTTATTCTACACTGTGAAATGCCAGTCCTTTTCTTCCTGTTACTGTGTAGAGGAGGCAGTGAAAGCAGCTATAGCATCAGGAGAACACAGAGTGCTACGACGACAGTGTAGAGGAGGCAGTGACAGCAGCTTTAGCATCAGGAGACCACAGAGTGGCACAATGACAGTATATAGGAGGCAGTGGCAGTAGCTGTAGCATTATGAGGCCACAGAGTGGCACAATGACAGAGTGTGGAAGTGGCAGCAGCAGTAGAATTTTGAGGCCACAGAGTGGTACAATGACAGAGTGTGGAAGTGGCAGCAGCAGTAGAATTTTTAGGCCACAGAGTGGCACAATGACAGAGTGTGGAAGTGGCAGCAGCAGTAATAGAATTATGAGGCCAGAGTGGTACGACGACAGAGATGGGAAGAAAAAGTTCTCATGACCACTAATGTCTGTGCTGGAGGAATTGATGTAGACCAAGTGTCAACCGTTGTCAAGTTTGATCTGCCTGTGACTGTATGAGGTCTGACAGAGTGGCACGACAAGTGTGGAAGTGGCAGCAGTAGTAGTAGAATTTTGAGGCCACAGAGTGGTGTGTTAGGAGGTAAGAAGTAATCCCTTTTAGTTTCACACCAGCTTGAGAGAGAGAGAGACCACAAGGGAGTATGATAGAACAGGAAATTTTACTCAAGAACTGCTTCAGCAAGTGGATCATTACAGATATCTAATATAGTCTCTTTATAAACAGGAACACAGGCAAACTGGTAGCTCAAACAGTTATTAATGGTGACAGTCTCTCTCTAGATTATTCCAATGTTCTTTATCCACCACAATGGCACGCCTAGTTATCAGCCAGTGCACAATGTATATGTATTTATAGTCCCCTTACATGCCAAGTAACAGAACACTTAACTTTAGGGTTCCCGTCTGGTTCTTCCTGGGCAGAGGATGTATCTCCTGCAGTGATGATGTTTAAGATCACATTAGACCCAACAGTAACCTGCTTTGGATAAAGTCTCTGGGTGTAGTCTGCACTTGTTGGAGGCTTCACTTCTCAAAGCAGATGATCAACTCATATTATCCTTGCATGACTTTTTGCAGCCTTATTCATTGAGCTCTCTCTCCTCTCTGCTTATCTGCCTCTCAGCCAGAACTTTCCTGTTTCTTCCAGGAAGTGACATCTTCCAGAACTTTCCTACAATTAATGTCAAAAATAGATGCAAGGTCTTGCCATTAGATGGCAGCAGAGCACCAGTTAATGGCATTGGAATGCACAAGTCAATATAGTTTTGAAGGGGATTTGCCACTATTGAACTTGTACCCCTTACAGGCGCAATGACAGTGTGGAAGTGGCAGCAGCAGTAGAATTTGTAAGGCCACAGAGTGGCACAATGACAGAGTGTGGACGTGGCAGCAGCATCAGTAGAATTTTGAGGCCACAGAGTGGCACAATGACTTTGACATTGACGTTTCGGGGTCTATAGTCTGCCCCTTCCTCAGTGGGGAAGGGGCAGACTATAGACCCCGAAACGCGTCTGGGCTGAGTACTAGACCTCACTCTTTTCCTACCCAACAAAAGACGTCTCTAGAAGAACCAGCTACAGAGAGCTCTCATACTCTTCTAAACGGCAAACGGCATGAATGATATAATCTGACGCATCAGGCGTTGGTGATTGGAAATCCTGGCTGATATACGCCAGATTCATCTTGACAAAGGTCAATCTCTCCACATTTTAGGTGGACAGGCGAGTTCTCCTTGGTGTAACTATGGCCCCTGCCGCACTTAACACCCGCTCTGATGCCACACTACTGGATGGGCAGGACAGCTGTTCCAGAGCAATCTCGGCCAATTGTGGCCACAAATCTAGTTTGGATGCCCAGTTGTCCAGCGGATCTTCAATGACCAAGTATGCCACCACCTGCTGTTTCAGGTCATCCTCCAGGTCTAGCAGATGCTGCTGGTGAGTAGTTTCTTCACTATACGGGTGAAGAAAGCTGCTTGTCAGCGACTGTAGACTCAGGCTGCTGCTGCTGACGGAGCTGGTACTGCTTCTTCCACCCATACCCCCCCACCCAACAGCCATGGCAGTGGAACATGAGCGCAAAAGGTCCCCCTGGTCAGACCTGCGAGAGGAAGGACGATGGCGCAGATAGGCAGCGGCTAACTGACTACATAGGATGTCTCTATAGTAGTTCAGTTTGTCCTTCCTCTCCGTGGGTGTAAAAAAAGGCCCCCATTTTGGACTGGTAGCGAGGGTCTAATAGGGTGGAGAGCCATTAGTCATCCCTTTGCCAAATGGTGACAATACGGCTTTCACTACGTAAGCAAGCGAGCATGCATCGGCCATTTGCGCAAGTGACTCGGAGGGACTCCCTGCCTCCATCTCCACTGCATACTGCCACGGTGTCGGTTCATTGCCCCGTAGCTCCGCTGGCTGCTCCTACTCCTCCTGCTCCTCCTCTCCTGTCACCTGGGTAGAGAAACTACCAATTTCTCTAGGCATTCTTTGTGCTCCAATGTCCTCCTCCTCCGGTTCAGCCCCACAAAGCTCATGTAGCCCTGAGATTTATTCGCCATATCTCCTGTCCCCTGACCAGCCAGATTTAACAGCATTTTTTCCAGGATATGAATGAGTGGAATGACGTTGTTCATCCCGTAGTCCTGGCGACTGACAAATAAAGTGGCCTCCTCAAAGGGCACGAACAAAAGGCAGGTGTCACGCATGAGCTGCCAATGGCTGACATCGAAGTTACACAGGGGAGTACCTCTGTCGGCTTGGATCATCAAGAAATCGTTTATGGCCTTTCTCTGTACGTACAGTCGGTTCAACATATGGAGGGTGGAATTCCAACGTGTGGAAACGTCACATATCAGCCTATGTTGGGGGATGCCGTTCTGCCGCTGTAGCTCAAGGAGGGTGTGCTTGGCGGTGTAGGAGTGGCTGAAGTGCATGCAAAGTTTCCGGGCCATTTTTAGGATGTCTTGCAGATGGGTATAAGACTTGAGGAACGCTTGCCAACCATATAGAACACATGCACCATGCAGGGCGCATGGCACAGCCCTCCTTGATGCAGCGCAGACACCATGTTCTTCCCGTTGTCGGTCACCATTGTTCCCATTTTGAGTTGTCGCGGGGATTGAATTTTTTGATGAATGACATGGAGCCATTCCTCCTCTGTGTGACTCCGATCGCCCAGGCAAACGAGGTGAAGAACCATGTGACACCGCCATACCCTGCACATGTGGTATGCTGGTGGAGCACTGTGAATTGTCCCTGCAGTGGAGGCTAAAGACACGGTGGAGGGTGAGGAGGCAGACATTGTCGCAGGAGTAATGGCATGAGAACGTGGAGGCGGAAGCGGCATGGCCTGGCCAAGTTGCCGGCTTGGCTGTGCAGAATTGAACATTTACCCAGTGGACCATAAAGGACATGTACTCTTCCTGACCATAATTAGAGCTCCACATGTCGACGCTGCCATGAACTTTGAAAGACACCAAAAGGACTGGCCACCTTCTGTTCTTCATGTTTGTGCAGGGATGGTAATGCCTGTTTGGCAAATAAATGATGGCATGGAACTCTCCACCTCGGTTAGGCACAAGCCATCAGTTCTCTGAAAGGTTCAGAGTCCACCACTTGGAAAGGGAGGGACTGCAGCACCAGCAACTTCGGCCAGGAGCACGTTCAGCTTCTGCGCCATTGGATGTGTACATGCATACTGATGTCTCTTGGCAATGGCTTCGCTGATCAGGAGCAGGAGCATCAAATGATGGGAAGGACAGACAGCTCCCTTTGGCTAAGGTGGTGGAGCCTTGACTGCCTGAAATCTGTTGGGCGCCAGTGTTGATGCTGTGGCTGCTGCTGCTGCAGGCTGGACCACCGCACTGGAGCCACGGTTCTCCCAGGCCACTTTATGGTGACGCTGAATATGTTGATGCAGGGCAGTGGTGCCAACATTGGCACCCTGGCCACGCTTCACCTTCTGCCCACAGATTCTACAAATAGCTAGGTTGACTTCACCCGGCGGCTTAACGAAAAACTGCCAAACCACCGAGTATGTTAATTTACCCCCAACACTCTTCACTGACTGGCTGCTACCGTCACTGCCTCCTTGAACAGGTGCACCACTACTTTTTGGCCCGGTAGGCTCCTGCAAAGACTGTTTGGCTCCCAATTTCCCACTGCTGCCACCCTGCTGACTCCCGGCCACGCTAGCAACCTGCTGGCTCCGTCGCTGCCTCATGGGCAAGTTGCCACCCTCTTCTCCTGATGATGATGAAGGCCCTAATTCACACGGCTCCCAAGTGCGATCAGCTTAATCATCATTGAGTAGTGTCTGCATGTCACTGATGTCCTCCTCGACTGTCTGTGGGTCAAGAGCTTGACTGCAAGCAACCTTAGCTCCCACGCCACTCTCCTCATCACTACTTGTCTGCCTAACTGAGGAAGCTGCGGATGTCTCCTCCGGATCTTGGACTATTCAAGAACTGCTGTGCTGTAATTTTCCCACTTCACCACACAACGGCTAATAAGTTTTTTGCCACCACTAATAACTGACTGAAGGTTTGACAAAGTTTAACTTTGACGCTGTAGACCAACTAAAACTTTTTTCCACTACTACACACTGCAAATTGCTGTAATTGTCCCACTTCAGCATCAAGCGAATAATAAGTAGTTTTTTTCTTGCAACACTAATAAATGAGACAAGGCTTTACAATAACTAACTTTGGCGCTGTAGGCCAAATAAAACTTTTTGACAATAATACACGCTACAATGGGCTGCAATTGTCCCACTTCAGCACAGAGCGAATAATACGTTTTTTGGGCAACAGTAATAAATGCCAGTAGCTTTTAAAATATAGAACCTTGGCGCTGTATGCCAAATTAAGCTTTTTTGACAATTTTTAATACACGCTACAAAGGGCTGTAATTCTCACACTTCGGCACCGAGCGAATAATACGTTTTTTTCAACACTAATAGCTGTTAGAACACTTTACTATATATAACTTTGGCGCTGTACGCCTACTAAAATTTTTTTTAACAATAATACACACTACAAAGGGCTTCCATTTTCCCACTTCACCACAGCTAATAAGCCCCAACACTAAAACCAATAAAAAGTGCTGTACTAAATGTAACCACAGCGCACAAGGGTTAACAAAACCCCAATAACCAGAATTACAGAGGCAAACCTGACATGAGCAGCTGTAGCATGGCGATATTGAATCCCAGTCACTGAAACCAAGGTGTAATACCATTTTTCTATTACCTTGTGGTTGCACTTCTTTACATATCTCACACTGTCTTTAAACACCCCAATAAAAGCCTGTTCTACTTCAATACTTCAATCCCTATCCTTTCCCTACACTTCTATTCAGCAATTTGCACTTTTTAGGAGGTTTTCTATCAGTTTCCCTAGCGCCTGCAAACGTCTGTCCCTGCGCTGAGTTCACTGTAGAATGACAGAATCTAAAATGGCAGACAATATTTATAGGGCTGTGACATCACAGGGCTGGCTGGCTGCTGATTGGCTGCATGCATGGCATTGTGGGTGATCCCTCCCTCCCTCATGCCATTTTAGTGGAAAAAAAAAAAGATTTGTTACCACGAATCGTCAGGAAATTCTAAATCGTTGTGAATCGAATAAATCCTGAAATTCGGATCAAATTCCATTTCGTCCGATTCGATTCGCTCTTTTCTAGGCATCATGTTACATTTGAAGGCACACTAAGGCACCCCTACAGTAGAATCCCAAACAGAGTGACCCCATTTTGGAAACTACACCCCTCAAGGAATTTATTGAGGGGTGTGCTCACCACTTTGACACCACAAGCTTTTAATACAGTTTAGAAACACTTGGCTGCAAAAATGAAAATTTGTATATATTTCAATAAAATATTGCATAAGCTTATATTTTCATTTTCACAAGGAGAAACAGGAAAAAAGCACCACAAATTTTGTTAAGCATTTTCTCCTGAGCATGGAAAGACCCCAGTCGTAAATTGCTGTTTGGGATCCTCTGGCAGATTGGCGAGCTGTGTGCTTGCTTGCTTGCTTACACAATGACAGGCGTATCATTCACATCAAGCAGTCTGATTATGACAGCCATGTTATCAATACAACATGGGGTCATTTTTTCTTCCCGTCCAAATAGAGGCCAAATTATTTTATTACAAGGAGATGTTCTGTACATAGCTTGTCATAGCTTTCAGTAAGCAATAGCCTTCTACCAGCACCAGCCTCCACCCCTTCACAGAGCCACCCACGTCCTGCTCTCTCAGAACAGGAAGCAGTAGGACCTGTGAAACGTCATCACTCTGGAGCGCATTTCCTGTCCTGCGCATCTACAGAGCAGCGAGTGTTCACCATGGAGCGATCAAATGGATGAGGTGAGTTTATTTATTTATTTTTTTCTCAAGAAGAGTGGGGAAGGGGGCATTAATAATACTGTGGCTTCTAATGGGGGCATTATTAATACTGGGGGCTACTAATGGGACATTTTTAACCCTTTCCCGACCAGCGCCGTACATGTACGGCGCTGGTGCGGTGCGGGGACATGACGCCCGCTCACGGGTGCGGCGGGCATCATGGCCGGCAAGTCTCTGCTGTTTCTAACAGCAGAGACTTGCTGCTACTTACCGCCATCAGCGGCGTCTTCCTGGGCCTTCTGATGCCGTGATCACACGTGATCACGGCATCAGGATGCGTCTGAACCCGGAAGCCTACGCTTGTGTTTTTTTTTTTTCCTTTATGAGCAATCAGGGATTTACTAAATGGACTTAAATCCAAAAATTGCTAATTTCTTATCCTGGCCTGCCATCTAGTGGCCAGAATAAGAATTGCAGTTTGAAAACAGTTTTCATATGGTGTACAGACACCCCGATTGGCCACTCGGGGCGTCTGTACACCACCCGGGAGCGTAGGCGGACGCATCCTGACGTTCAGACGTATCCTGATGCCGTGATCACGTGTGATCACGGCATCAGAAGGCACAGGAAGACGCCACTGATGGCAATAAGTAGCGGCAAGTCTCTGCTGTTAGAAACAGCAGAGACTTGCCGGCCATGACTCCCGCCGCACCCGTACATGTACGGCGCTGGTTGGGAAAGGGTTAAAAATGTCCCATTAGTGGCCCCCAGTATTAATAATGCCCCCATTAGAAGCCACAGTATTATTAATGCCCCCTTCCCCACTCTTCTTGAGAAAAAAATAAATAAACTCACCTCATCCATTTGATCGCTCCATGGTGAACACTCGCTCCTCTGTAGATGCGCAGGACAGGAAATGTGCTCCAGCGTGATGATGTTTCACAGGTCCTGCTGCTTCCCGTTCTGAGAGGGCAGGATGTGGGTGGCTCTGTGAAGGGGTGGAGGCTGGTGCTGGTGGAAGGCTATTGCTTACTGAAAGCTATAACAAGCTATGTACAGAACAGGCAGCCTCCCGAGTAGTAGACGGTGTACTCCTCCCACGTTTACGTTTGGCTACTGCTTCCACAGTTCTGTCTCACGGGCATGCTTCCACCCTGCTGTCTCATGGGTATGCTGCCAGCCTTGCCCCCTGATGATGACAATGCCCTCTCTTCATTGACTACATCATCATCTAAATCTGTATGGTTGTCATTTGTGTCAACCTCGCCTATATCTTGCGCACATATATTATACCGCCCTTAAGTACTGAGGCACAGTAATTCTATGTATAAATTAATAGTGTAATTGGGATTGTGGCAGAAGTTCAACAAGACGCACATGACAATCACACTCAACCTGCACTGTCCCTGCTGTTTCCTTATGAACTCCTACAATCTCCCTACACTCTCCCTATCCAATATTCTTCTGCTAATAGCTTTATGCAACAGTGTCCCTAATGCATGAATGAGTGTCACTGGATATGAGCGAAGTATTCAGAAATGTGATTCGGCTGTTTCACTCAATTAAAAAAAAATGCTTTGGGATGAATTACTTCTTCATGAAGCACATTTCTTTGTAAGTAGTGGGTACAATGACAGGGTGCAGCGATTGTGTAGCCCCCTGTCATTCTACCCCTCAGATGCCGCATTCATAGCTGATCGCAGCATCTGACAGTAATAACAGAGTGTAAAATTGAAAAAAAATAAATAAAAAATGAAATCATACTTACCTCATCTATTCACTTTCAACTGGCCAGCTGCCACCATCTTGAAGATCTAGCACAAAATTTTGCGTGGCACGTGATGACAGGTCACCACATATAGGATTTTGTGTGAGAATTTCAATCAAGATGGCGGCTGGCCCTTCACAAGCAAATGGATGTAATAAATGTAACTATTAGTTTTTTTTTATACTATTTCAGTGAAAATTGATTCAGTACCACGAAGCATTAGGAAATTTGGCTTTGCGGCAAATCAAATTTTCCCTGAAATTTAGATCGGAGTCCACTTTGTGCACTTCAATTTACTCAACACCACTTCTCTCCTAAAGCTTAGCTCACAGTTAAATGGCAGAGACCGTGTGGGATGAGGTATTTATAGGGCTGTGACATCACAGGGGATGGCTATCTGCGGATTGGTTGGCTGCACGACATTATGGGTCATATCACATTCCTGGACTTCTTACTTCAATTTGCTCAACACTGATAGTTACCTTCAGCTGATCATATGTACTTGTAACATCTGACACTCTCAGATCGGTATATGTGTCATCAGTCTGCAGGAACAAAAAATATAAGTTAATTAAAACTGTACAAGTAATGATTAAAACTTTTTATACTAGAGGACACTTTCATGTGTTGTTATAAAACATATAAAATACAATTTCTAAAGTCCTGAACTGGAAACATCTCTAGAAGATCTTTCCTCATCCAGAGCCAATATCCATTTCCATCATTTACTTTGTATATTGCTTATCTTCTTTGAGAAAATTGCCCCTTTAGAAGACTGTTCAAGGCAATCTTCATTGATCGGCTCAAAGAGATTTTAATTCATTTACTTTCCTACTTTCGTCCAATGAGTTTATTTTTCCTGCAGCATTGGTGCTTTTTATTGGTTCTTCCTTCTGGCAACTAGAAGAATCCCCGAACCCCACTCAATGACATCCATATCACCGAACAGAGCAAGTGGAAAGGGATTGTCCTCATTAGCTTGTCACATACCTCAGCGTTTGTCGGCTTCTTCTGGCTTTTTCTATGGAAACAATAAATGTGTCATAATTATTACATGAATTAGAAAAAAAGATAAACAAAACATGGTAAAATGTTACAATTGCATTTAATTGTTTTCTAAAGTATTGGATAAATCACTATTAATCTGTAAACTGGCAGAACGTGTTAATTTTTTCTCTAGTGCCCCCACAGGATGAATGAAGTATTACACTGCACTCATGAAATCATTGTATTCTCTATGTCAGTAATGAAGCTGTCGGGAAGTTACCGCAGCTCAGTGAAAATGTTAGTGAAGTGTGAAGACATGAATTATTAATATACATTACCTCCAGAAAGCAAACACCAGCAATACAAGCAGCAGCAGGAGGAAGATTGGTCCGATTGCTGGTCTGAGGTGCCTGAGGGTTGTATGGAGCAGGCTCATAAGCTGATCCTGTTCCATTAGCTGCCAGGGCCGGCTTTGTAATACGGAATTGAAAATAAATCTGATTCTAGATATGTAACCCTTCAGATACTGCAGTCAATTATGTCTACAATATCTGACAAGTTACTTAGAAAGAAGAAGAAAGAAGAAGGAGGAAGAAAGAAGAAGAAAAGAAGAGGAAGAAGGAAGAGGAAATACACCAGGGACTGCTTGGCAGAAGATGCAACTTTTTTGGTGACTTTACTGTGATATTTCATGTCACAGATAATAAACATTAAACATCCTAAATGTGGAATGTATCTGACCTCGAGAATCACTACAGAAAGGAGCAGATAAGTGAAGAGATAGGTTATGTGTAATAGTGATGTTTTATAATTACTGTTATGTATTATATCTACCGTCCTGTGTACGGCCCCTTGTTCATTCTCTGCAGAACACCGGTATCTCCTAGCATCACTCGGGGTAATGTTGATAAATGTAAGGGTGACAGTCCGGTCACTTATAGTCCGCCGAACCTCCATGTCTTCTTTATACCAAGTAATAGAAGCCTCCGGGTTACTGTCTACAATGCACTTCATAGTTATAGAATCCCCGTCCGTCACATTCACAGCAGTGATATCATCAGTATCCATACCTAAGTCCTCCTCCTCCTCTTCCTCCTCGCACCTGCAGTGGGTTACAGGGGGGCACCTGTGAATGGCGGTCATTATATACATATAGATATGTGTATATAAATTCTGGGGCATATATACACATATCTATATGCATTAGGAGCAACTGGGGGCATCAATAATATATCTATTTATAAACTAGGGCACATCATATATATTTATGGGCACATATGGGAAAGGAATATATTCCACTACAAAGGGGCCATACTATATACCATATATATACCACTGAGGGCATGAATGGGCATACAGTACACCCAGGGACACATATTTAAGTATATATATATATATATATATATATATATATATATATATATATATATATACACATATACATCCATGCATATTAAGGGGGCATGATGCATATATATACATATCACATACATATTGCCAATACTTCCTTCTACAGTTATTCAAGTTTCAAGTTTATTTATTTATTTGGCCATGGTCAAGCACCTCTCATTATAAATGAGCTGCAAATTAGAAAGCTCTGTGTGGATTATTCCCTCGGCAGAGGGCACCACCCTATGAAGTGCCCTCCTGTCCTGTTTCTTGCTACTACCAAACCAGGATGTAATGTTTCTTGTCAGGATACTCTCAATGACATGGGTATATAAATTCTTTAGTATCCTGAGAGGTCATCTGAAATCCCTCAGATGTCTGAGATGAGAAAAATGCTGATGAGCTTTCTTTACTAAGAAGTTGATATGACTAGCCCAAGATAATTCTTGTGTAATATGTACACCCAGGTATTTAAAACTGGCCACACGCTCCACTATATCCCCATTAATCCTGAAGGGGTGATAGGTCCACTTCTTACTGAAATCCACCACCACCTCCTTTGGTTTGCTGACATTCAAACTAAGACTGAGGTTATCTTGGCACCAGGTTACCAAGTGATTGATTTCCTCCAGGTAGGCTGTCTCTCTTGTTATTGGAGATCAGACCTACCACTACAGTTCCATTAGCAAACTTAATAATTGTAGCTCTCTCTCTCTCTCTCTCTCTCTCTCTCGTTCTCTCTCCACACTGTAAAGGAACCTGGAATAAATACACGGATGACATTATTTGTTAGCCATTACAGACAGTAGCAGGGTGTAGGAATAGTAGTGTCACTCTGGGGTACTACATACCCCCTTACTTAAAATTAATTCCTACTCCTTTGCACCAGTGACAGGGAGATATAATAGTTAATCAGTCTGTTAAATGTGTGGGTTAGACATACAATTTTTTTGTGAAAAAAACTTTGCTTGCCACTGTCAGAGGGATGTATAATAGTTATTCAGCCAGTTAATAGGGTTGGAGTGTACAACCTTTTTTTTCAGATTTAAAATACACTGTACTTGCCACCGTTAAAGGGAATATATAACAGTTATTCAGATAGTTAATTGGGTCAGTGTGTCCTACCAATTTTTTTTCCCCAAACACCTCTTTTGCATCTGTGACACAAATTCACAATTGTTCGTCTGTCAGGCAATTTTGTGGGTGACTAACAAAATTAGGAGAGCATGAACTAGGGGATGTGGTCATGGTGTAGCTGGTGTTGGTGGAGCTCCTGCTGCAGGGAGAGGACGTTGTCAATCCGTGCCAGCTACACGCCCAAATGAAACATTTTCCTCTGGTGCATGCAGGTGACATGATTTTATGCAACATTTTGTAGGCCCGAATACCACTCTAACAATGGTGAGGCCAGAACAAGTAGAGGCGGTAGTAGATTGGATGGCTGACAGTGTCTCTAGTTCCTTCACATTGTCTTCTACCCAGTCCACTGCTGAAAGTGCAGAGTTGGCACCGTCGGCCCATGAGCATTCGTCTTCAACCTCAACCCCTTGCACATCAGCCAAGCAGTCTGACCCAAAAGTCATGCAACAGTCACTTATGTGTTTTGAGTTTGCTGATGGGGTTTTCGTAGGACATCCACCTACTGTAGCACTGCCCCAGAAGTGACAGATATTGAGTGCACTGATTCCCAACCACATATGTTTGAGAATGATGACTTAGGAGAACCACCACAGCATATCTCTGATGATGAAACACAAGTGTCAACTGCTGGAGCTTTCTGCAGTGTGCAGGCTAGCCAGTGTGGCGGGGGTGTGGAATGGGTGGAAGATGATGTGGAGGATGATGAGGTCCTAGACCTCACGTGGCATCAAGGTCATGCCAGTGATGCGTGCAGTTCGGAGGAAGAGGGGGTCATGCAGCGCCAGTCGCACAGCAAAATAGGGGGCAGGGTGCAAAAGCAGAGCGGTCGGCTCTCAGTCAATATGCCTGCTACTGCCCAACATTCCAAGAGACCTAGCACACCAAAGCTGGAACAAAGGAGTTCCCTGGTGTGGCAGTTCTTCAGGCAGTGTTCTGACAAAAGGATACAGGTGGTTTGCACACAGTGCAATCAGAGCCTGAAGCGAGGCATAACTGCATGATCTGGCATCTAACCTCAAAGCACTAGCTGCAGTGAAGTAGACACCTCAAGAACCACAAGTGATCAGAGGCTCCCCCTGATCCCTCTTCTGCTGGGGTCTCAGCCTCTTCCTCCACCTTCCTCCACCTGCCATCCTGCAAACAGACAATGTTGCAGCCACGCCACCATCATCACCCAGCATTCCATCTGGAGGAGACGGACAGTTTTAAAAATGTAACTACTTTTCAAGGCGGGCTATTCCTGCCTTGCACGAACAAGTACCAGAAAAAATCAGGTCTGCGCTATGCAACACAATCTGTGGCAAGGTCCACATAGCCACCGACATGTGGACCAGTAATTACGGGCAGGGACATTATATCTCCCTAACTTCCCACTGGGTAAATGTAGTGGCGGCTGGGCCTGAGGCAGCCTGCTGTTTGGCACTTGTCCTACCACCACTGAGGATTGATGGATGTTTCTCGGTGCCTCTTGTTGCCTCGTCCTCCTACTCCGCTTCCTCCTGCAGTTCCTTCTCTACCACTCCTCATCACATCAGCACAACACCTGCATCACCAACTTCAGCACTGCCAGGGGGAAATGACAGCAGGCTGTTTTGAAACTCATATGTTTGGTGGAAAGACCCCACACTGTGCATGAGATGTGGATGCTAGTCCTCTCCACCAGAGGAATAAGAGATGAGAAGTTCTCTTTGTAGCGGGGGTCGAGAAGGGTGAACAGCCAGTAATCGGTGTTGGCTAAAATGCGTATAACGCGAGGGTTACTGGAAAGGCTGCATAGCATGAAGTCAGCCATGTGTGCCAGAGTCCCAACAGACAAGGCTTCGCTCTCCTCACCAGGAGGATGACTCTCAATCTCCTCATCCTATTCCTCCCCTTCGCCCCATCCATGCCGAAGAGATGGTGTAAACCTGCTATGGGTTCTACCTTTTGTAGCGGTGGCAACAGTCTCCTGCTCCTCCTCCTCCTTGTCCTCCTCCTCCAATTTGTGCTGAGAAGACGAACCAAGGGTGGTCTGGCTATCACCCTGTGTAGGGTCTTCCCCCATTTCCACCTCTTCCACATGCAGAGCATCGGCCTTTATTGTGAGCAGCAAGCCTTTTAGCAGACACAGAAGTGGGATGGTTACACTGATAGTTGCATTATCACCGCTCCCCATCTGTGTAGATTCATCAAAGTTGCGTAAACCTCACAGAGGTCAGACATCAATGCCCACTCGTCGCTTGTGAAGAGCTGAAGCTGACTGGAAATGCGCCGACTGTATTGCAGCTGGTATTCCACTACTGCCCTCTGCTGCTCACAAAGCCTGCCCAACATGTGGAAGGTGGAGTTCCAGCGTGTGCTCAGGTCGCACAGCAGTCGGTGAGCTGGCAAGTGCAAGCGCTGCTGCAGTGTCGCCAGACCGGCTAAGCTGTAAGTGACTTTCAGAAATGGGCACACAGGCGGTGCACCTTCACCAGTAGCTCAGGCAAATTGGGGTAGGTTTTCAGAAACCGCTGAACCACTAAGTTGAAGACGTGGGCCAGGCATGGTATGTGTGGATGGTTGGCCAGCTCCAAAGCCGCTACCAAGTTGCTTCCGTTATCAGACACAACAATGCCTGGCTGTAGGTTGAGTGGCGAGAGCCAAAGCTCAGCCTGGTCCCTTATGCCCTTCCACAGCTCTGCGGTGGTGTGCTGTTTGTCACCTAGGCAAATAAGTTTCAGCACGGCCTGTTGCCGCTTCCCGACTGCTGTGCTACACTGCTTCCAGCTACTGACTGAAGTCTGACTGGTGCTGCAAGATGCAAATTCTGCAGTGGAAGTGGAGGAGGAGGTGGAGGAAGAGCAGGAGGGGTTGCATCCGCTACTGTAGGTGATGGCGGAAATCCGGATGGAAGTAGGGCCCGCAATCCTTGGCATCGATAGCACCTGTGCCAACCCAGGGTACGACTCGCTCCCAGCCTCCACTAGTTTCACCCAGTGTGACGTCAGGGAAATGTAGCGTCCCTGGCCAGAAGCGCTTGTCCATGTGTCAGTCGTTAAGTGGACCTAACCAGTAACGGCGTTGGTCAGGGCACGGGTTATGTTTCGGGGCACATGCTGGTATAAGGCAGGGACGACACAATGGGAAAAATAGTGGCGGCTGGGGACTGCGTAACGAGGGACAGCCTCCGCCATCAGGCTGCAAAAAGCCTCAGTGTCCACCAGCCTAAACGGCAACATTTCAAGGGCCAGCAATTTTGAAAGTTGTCCGTTTTGCAGACAAGGATAGGCATTGTTACAATGGATCCGGGAAAAAAAGGATGCAATACGGACGTCATTCGTTTTTTTGCAGATCCGCAATTTGCGGACCGCAAAACACAATGGTCGAGTGAAAGTAGCCTAATACTCATGATAATTTACTCTAGATAAAATAATTTGAAATGACAGTCACTTTCTGCCCAGTGTCAGTGGGTAAGGCTGTAACATTCAGAAGCCACAACTTCCTCTTTCCAAAGAGTCTTTAGCAATTTTGAGTCTGCGGTTGTTCTTTGAATAGTTTTCACACTTATTGTGTAAGGAGCGTGTATCACTCAGGACTTCTTGCTGTAGCTAAGATCATACAACAGGTGAGCAGGTGACATTGCCATATCATGGACTGTAGCTATAAACAGAGACATTATATAAAGCTCTGCGGTGCTAGATTCCCTGTGAAGCAAGTCATAACTTGGGTCTTATTCAACCCGCTAGGATCCACAATAATTAGCTGTAATCTATTAGGAGACTTCGTAGATAATGTTCAACCTCCCTACGGCACCTCCACAGGGAAAACAGAGTATCACATAGTTCATATGGAAATCAATAGGCTGTCCATGTGGTACATGTGTGCTGGGTTCTCCAGAGTGGATAAATAGGAGACCTCAATCTATTAATTTACTATGTCCTAATAGAGTATTCCAAAATGAGTTTTCTAAAGAAGACATCACAAATGATAGACAATTATTGCTATTCTACAATTAGTTATGAGTAGTGGTTCACATCAGAGGTGACGTATACAAACAGACGTGTAGACGTGAAAGGGCGGTCACTGACTAAATCACTAACTGAAATTTGTTTTTGGCCCCAGGATCCTACATGACTTGGGCAATTGTATGCACCTGTCTACCTCTCCTAGGCTCTTGAGCATCATTTATCGGAATTTCATTTATTGGAGTCTTTCAGCATGTATAACAGTCCTTAGGACAATGAATACACACTCAGAAATCCAACAGAGATAATTCTGTGATGCCAAGAACAAATGCTGGTATATTTTATAAATCCTACAAAAGTGAAAAAGAGCACTTCAAAGTTAGCACAGAAGATTCTCTTCTCATTAAAAAAAAAAATGTTTTTGACATTTTCTTGAGCTGCACCCATATCTGTCCTAGAACATTGGTGTCTACAGGCATCTCAGGCTGCAAAATAAAACAAAATACAGTCAATGATAATGTATATATATAGATATGAAATCTGAAACTATATTATTACTAGAGATGAGCGAGTAGTGAAATATTCGAAAGTTCGAAATTCGATTCGAATAGACTGCGAAATTCGACTATTCGACCGGATATCGAATCCCATTAAAGTCTATGGGAAAAAAATGCTCGCCACTTGGAAATCTCAATTCGACCACTTGGAGGTCACCAAGTCCACCCTGGAACCTCAGAAAAGGATGCCAACACTGCTGGAATGCAACTGGGACAGCAGGGGAAGCATGTCTGGGTGCATATAACGCGCCCAAGTCGCACTATTACGCCACTATCACAGCCTCTCAACAATACACTCCAAAGACAATCTAACCTCTCTGTAAAGTGAGACCATACAAGGAAACCTTCTTTCCTCTACATTGCCATGGACCCCAAGCCAAACTAGACAAAAAAGAAGATAAAATTCTGCACCCCTTAAAATCACGTTGCCTATGACAACCACAGATGGCATAAGCAAAGGGGAAAGCAAATAGACCCCACCCCTAATTGTCATTGTGTGTGTGTGTGAGATGTGGTCAGACATGTCTTCTTTAAAATGTAAAAACAACTCAAACACATGCAGAAGCCTTAAAATGCCCAAATTGTTGGCGCTTGAGATGTCAGTCACCCGACCTGGCCCAGTGTCATGTCTAGCAGGTAAAGCAGTGGGGATGTTGAGGGATGCGTAGGACCGCAAAAGGCAGGAAGAGGCCGTGGGCTGGCCAGAGGCTCATGGAAAATTTTGTGGCGGCCCAAGAGGTGACACCTCTTAAAAATTATGTGGAGGCCCAAGAGGTGAGACCTCTTAAAAATTATGTGGAGGCCCAAGAGGTGAGACCTGTTAAACATTTTGTGGAGGCCCAAGAGGTGAGACGTATTAAAAATTATGTGGAGGCCCAAGAGGGGAGACCCGTTAAAAATTATGTGGAGGCCCAAGAGGTGAGACCTCTTAAAAATTATGTGGAGGCCCAAGAGGTGAGACCTCTTAAAAATTATGTGGAGGCCCAAGAGGTGAGACCTGTTAAAGATTTTGTGGAGGCCCAAGAGGTGAGACGTATTAAAAATTATGTGGAGGCCCAAGAGGGGAGACCTGTTAAAGATTTTGTGGAGGCCCAAGAGGTGAGACCTCTTAAAAATTATGTGGAGGCCCAAGAGGTGAGACCTCTTAAAAATTATGTGGAGGCCCAAGAGGTGAGACCTCTTAAACATTTTGTGGAGGCCCAAGAGGTGAGACCTTGATAAAATTATGTGGAGGCCCAAGAGGTGAGACCTGTTAAAGATTTTGTGGAGGCCCAAGAGGTGAGACGTATTAAAAATTATGTGGAGGCCCAAGAGGGGAGACCTGTTAAAGATTTTGTGGAGGCCCAAGAGGTGAGACGTATTAAAAATTATGTGGAGGCCCAAGAGGGGAGACCCGTTAAAAATTATGTGGAGGCCCAAGAGGTGAGACCTGTTAAAACATTTTGTGGAGGCCCAAGAGGTGAGACGTATTAAAAATTATGTGGAGGCCCAAGAGGGGAGACCTCTTAAAAATTATGTGGAGGCCCAAGAGGTGAGACCTCGTAAACATTTTGCGCAGGCCCAAGAGGTGAGACCTCTTAAAAATTATGTGGAGGCCCAAGAGGTGAGACCTCTTAAACATTTTGTGGAGGCCCAAGAGGTGAGCCATAAATATAAAAATTTTTCTGATTTACGGACCAATTCTACGGCGGTTAAGGAGGAGGAGGTGGAGGAGGAAATGGCACTTCATACACATGGCACTTCACTTTTGGCTGCTTTCCACTGTTGGAGAAGCAAAGTCCGGGTCAATCCACTTGCTGTTCATTTTGATTAGCGTCAGCCTGTCGGCACTGTCGGTTGACAGGCGGCTGCGCTTATCGGTGATAATGCCCCCGGCAGCGCGGAACACCCTTTCTGATAGCACGCTGGCGGCAGGGCAGGCAAGCACCTCCAAGGCGTACAGGGACAGTTCCAGCCACGTGTCCAACTTGGATTGCGAAGACCCAGTACAGTTTGTTCTCCACTATCCGGACAACACGTGTGTCCCGGGAAAAGCAGCCCAGCATGAAGTCAGCCATGTGTGCCAGACTCTGAATAGGTATGACGTCACTGCCCCCACCAGAAGGATCACTTGCCATTTCCTCCTCTTCCTCTTCCGCCTCCTCTCCGCCCCATCCGCGCTGAACCAATGGACGCGCACAGCCTGACTGCTACCCTCGCCGCCAGCATCCTCCTCCTCTTCCACAGCCACCTCCACGTCGTCCTCCTCCTCCTCATCCTCCTCCTCCTGCAACTGCCACCGTGAAGCAGACAAAAGTGTGGTCTGACTGTGTAGCTCCGTTGCGTCTCCTCCTGCCCCCGTCTCCTCTGTGTGCAATGCGTTCTCCCTTATTGCGATGAGGGATTCTTTAAGGACGCATAGGAGCGGGATGGTTACGCTCGGCCCTGCTGGCTGTGGCCTCACTTCTCTGTCTGAACTGTCCTCTGCCTGTGGACATCCCTCTGCCTGTGGACATCCCTCTGCCTGTGGACATCCCTCTGCCTGTGGACATCCCTCTGCCTGTGGACATGCCTCTGCCTGTGGACATCCCTCTGCCTGTGGACATTCCTCTGCCTGTGGACATCCCTCTGCCTCTTGCTGCCTTTTCGGTGCTGCGCAGACCACCACCTCTCCACTGCTTTCCTCGCTGGACATCACCCTGGACCGGGTCAGTATCGGACAGTACAAAGCGGTGGTACATTTCATACTCCAGCCGTGGCCTGTTTTCATTCTCCCAATGCCTTGAGACATGTACTGAATGTAAATGAAGGTGTTGTAATCGCGTCTCTCTGTGACAATAGCTCGATACTATCAACTGCCATTTTTATTTTTAACTTTTTTTTTTTTTTAGCGAACAGTTTTTTTCAACTTACTGATGTTTTCCAGTCTCTGTTTGGAAACTTTCTATGACTTTTTTCGTACTGGGTGCATTTGGTATAAATATGCAGAGAGTTATTTATGGTTTAATCGCAGAACGATGCAAAGGGAAAGCGTCGTCTAAAGGAGAATCATTTACCTCAGATAATTCAACCAGCAACTATGGCCCCCAACAGCATTTCCGCGCCCCCGTCCCTCGTCCACGTCCTATTCCGCTAGCCCCCCTCCGCATTTTATTTTTTTTTGGTTACAATATTTTGCCTTCACAGCCGTGAAATAATTTTGCAAGAGAACGCACAGTACAGTTGCCAATTATAAGGCCTAATATTTAGAGTTCAAGGTACACAGCCGTGTACTAACTTTTCAGACGGTGGGTATTAACACCAGGTATTTAAAGAATTTTGCAAGAGAACGCACAGTACAGTTGCCAATTATAAGGCCTAATATTTTATAGTATAATTATGTGGATGCCCAAGAGGTGAGACCTGTTAAAAATTTTGTGGAGGCCCAAGAGGTGAGCCATAAATATATACATTTTTCTTATTTACGGAGCAATTCTACGGCGGTTAAGGAGGAGGAGGAGGAGGAGGTGGAGGAGGAAATGGCACTTCATACAGATGGCACTTCACTTTTGGCTGCTTTCCACTGTTAACCTCTTAAACCTTTTGTGGAGGCCCAAAAGGTGAGACCTGTTAAAAATTATGTGGAGGCCCAAGAGGTGAGACCTGTTAAACATTTTGTGGAGGCCCAAGAGGTGAGACCTGTTAAACATTTTGTGGAGACCCAAGAGGTGAGACCCGTTAAAAATTATGTGGAGGCCCAATAGGTGAGACCTGTTAAACATTTTGTGGAGACCCAAGAGGTGAGACCCGTTAAAATTATGTGGAGGCCCAATAGGTGAGACTGTTAAACATTTTTGTGGAGACCCAAGAGTGGAGACCCGTTAAAAATTATGTGGAGGCCCAATAGGTGAGACCTGTTAAACATTTTGTGGAGACCCAAGAGGTGAGACCACGTTAAAAATTATGTGGAGGCCCAAGAGGTGAGACCTGTTAAACATTTTGTGGAGGCCCAAGAGGTGAGCCATAAATATATACATTTTTCTTATTTACGGCAGCAATTCTACGGCGGTTAAGGAGGAGGAGGAGGAGGAGGTGGAGGAGGAAATGGCACTTCATACAGATGGCACTTCACTTTTGGCTGCTTTCCACTGTTAACCTCTTAACTTTTGTGGAGGCCCAAAAGGTGAGACTGTTAAAATTATGTGGAAGGCCCAAGAGGTGAGACCTGTTAAACATTTTGTGGAGGCCCAAGAGGTGAG
>ONZH01009662.1:0-13765 GCA_900303285.1 Rhinella marina
GGGAACAGTGCTTGGAAGAGAGACTCTGGCAGACTACTGAGTGACCAGAAGAAAGGTACTGAGATAGGGATAACGCTGCCACAGATCTTGGATCACCAGCCTTTGACCAGGGTACCAGCCTTCTGAAGAGAGAGAAAGGGACAGCTAGCTCAGACCTTTCCTCAGCATCAAACCCTTCTTCTACCATGGAGACTGGAGAAGCCAGCCCTATGCCTTGCCTGTATTGTTTTGCACCTGAATTCCTCCTCCAGTACAGAACCACACTGGTTTACTGCAGACCCTGACTCTCTGGACTTATTTCCCATTGGGGTAGACTACACCTTACCATCCCTTCCGGAGAGCAGCAACACATGGAGACACCTCAATGATGTCTGCGGGACTCAGCATAGCATTGGGGCCACCCCAAACATAGCCACTGCATCTACATTCCTGCTTATGACTTGGAAATAAACTGTGTTATGGAACCTATTAGTAATTATAACAAATGGGCAATTTAATGGATGAATTTTAACTGAGTAGTTATGTTAAAGGGAGTCTGTCACCAAAATGTCACCTTATGCGCTGCATACATAATGCTGTCGCACAAATAAGCATGATTTAAATGGTACCTTAGTTCTTTCCTTCGGATGTTTATAAGCAGCAAAAACGTGGTTTTATGATATGAAAATGAGGGCTTGCAAGTGCCCAGACAATTGTCCCCTCAATTAAAATACACAGCACCTGCTATCTGCATTTGCACTGTTTGGAGTTCTGTGCCAGTGCAGTGAATGGAAAAGGCTGAGTGATGTGTCTGGTCACATGACCCTCCATCTGCGGACAGCTTTTGGACAGTCATCTTACATACACACTTGTCACAAGTAGCCAGAAAGACCTCTTTGATGTCTGTAAGGAGGTACAGTATGGTCTTTACCTGTCGAGTCCTTAGGTTGCTGTCCCCAGATTAAAATGTACTATATTGGCCTTGTGTGTACTGTAGTAAAAATCTTGGTGCAAAGTAAGAAATGTAGCCAGGATTTGTCATTCAAAATAAAAGCTGGTACATAAGATACATCTATAAAACAGACAATACCAGGTTAGACTCAAAAGAACCAGGTGAAACATCCAAACAACAAGACAAAAGTGTAATCCAGGAACCACACTGAGATCTAGGTCAGGATTAGGACTCAAAACAGAGTTGTTAAAGGGGTTGTCTCACTTCAGAAAATCTATCATAAAAAGTTAATACAAAGCACTTACTAATGTATTGTGATGTGCATATTTCCTTCTTCACTAGCTTGTTTCATTTTTCCATCGTAATATACGTTGTTTGTGTCCAGGGATTACAGCCACCACCATAGGTGCCTATGCACGCTCCCACCAGAAGGGCTAGTGTTTTCTCTTATAGTGTGCAAGCATAGCTGAATTGCAGCAGTGGCCATAACCCCTAGAAATGAGCAGTGTTTTTTCGAATCCCCCCCCCTTTTAAGCTCTTTAACCCAATGACAGCAATAAATGCACAAGAAAAGGAAAATACATACAATGCAACGGCACACTGCCAACCAGACAAAGCACAAAATGCCATAGTAATCTGAGGTATTCCGAAGCTAATGCTATGCTTGTTTAGTAAATTAGAGATTCTTGGCAAATATATTTTGTACAAAATTATCTGGGCCCATCCACCAAATCGTCAAGGTGATCTCTGTAGAACGGGAACTTAACACTATTTCCTACCTGTTATGTGCCAACCTTGGCTTCCGTATAATTAGGGGGTGTTGGTTCCACATGCATGCTGGGTCCCCTCTGCTTTGTCTGGTTGGCAGTGTGCCATTGCATTGTATGTATTTTCCTTTCCTTGTGCATTTAGCCATAGCAACGTGCACCTGCGCACTGGGATGTGCTGACTGAAATTCCTCTTTTTTTCTTTGTAAGTTTGTACTGCAGGTGTGGCTACTCCATTTAGTCATGCACTCCTGACTAGCCCCATCTGCCCCATAGGCTGATTTTAATTAGTGTAATTATAAAGCCGAGTGGACTCGGCGTGCATGCTGGTACCCGCATCCCTGTATTAGTGGAGGCCTTTGAAGTACTACAAATGGCAAAAGGCAGAGGGGACCCAGCATGCATGTGGAACCAACACCCCCTGATTATACGGAAGCCAAGGTTGGCACATAACAGTTAGGAAATAGTGTTAGGTTCCCGTTCTACAGAGATCACCTTGACGATTTGGTGGACGGGCCCAGATAATTTTGTACAAAATATATTTGCCAAGAATCTCTAATTTACTAAACAGGCATAGCATTAGCTTCGGAATACCTCATATTACTATGGCATTTTGTGCTTTGTCTGGTTGGCAGTGTGCCGTTGCATTGTATGTATTTTCCTTTCCTTGTGCAGATCTATTAATCTGCCTCACCCACAGGGGTATGAAAATCCTCACGGATCCATACCTCATTCTTTTTGACAAGTGTGATGGTTTGTATTCTTCCAGTTGTCATCTTTGTCCATTTGGTTGTGACAGTGCCAGCTGCTGCTTAATGCAAGATATTACGAGAGCAAACTGGGCCAGTGCCGGCCACTATTCCAATCTGCCTGTCCAAAAAAGCTCAATCATGTTCATGAGACTGAATTGGCTGCTGTTTCAGCTTCTGCTACTTGTGCTCACAGAGCTGGCGGGAGGTGGGTGACCACAACCTAACGGAACGGATGCATCCTGATGTGCAAGATCAAAACTGATCCATTTAATTCTGGCACTGAGATCCTCTGCCAGATTGCAATACCAGAATTAACAATGCAAGTGTGAAAGTAGCCTAACAGAGGTACAACTAAGTAAGTATCCCTCCTCTTCTACGAACACACTGCACACAGGTATTGATGCAGTATAATGTGTTGAATTAAACAGGTATATTAGTGTAGCAGTCCAATGCATTGAATTTAAATGGTATTGTCACGAACCAGCGGTGTGAACCCACTGTGCCTCGTGCCCTACCTCCTCTAAGGGCGTTGTCTAAGTGAACCCCTCGATCTCCACAATACCCCTGATGGTGGTAATAGACTTTCCGAGGGGAACACCAGGTTGCTACCTCCTGAAGAGGATAGGCACACGAGGCAGCTGGCCAGGCGGACCAGGAGGTACCTGCGAAGGTACCAGAGTTACAGCAGTGGTCAGAGGGCCAAGTCGTCACCAGGAGCAACAATGCAGGACCGAAGGATGAGGTAGAAGCGAAGTCAGACATACAAAGGGTCAGGCAGGCAGCACAATACAGGTTAGGCAATCCGGGTCGGCAACAAGAAGGTCAAAGCAAGCAGGCAGGGATGAAGCAGATAGCGGAATCCGGGAACACTAGCACAAGTCAGGAACACAGCAATTCAAACAGGAACAATAGTAACCAAACAGAACACAAGGACCTTGACACTGAGGCATCTGAGAATAGGGCTGAGCCACTTATATATGAGCAGGAGGGCTATGGTTGGTTAACGATGTCACATGATCCAACCCACATGATCAAACATGCGCCAGCCCAAGGGGAATGATGCAAGGAATAAGCAGCAAGCATGTTGTAGCCAAGGCTGAATGGAATCTCTGGAGCGGATCCCAGAGCAACAGCACAGACAGAGCCCAGGACTGCAGCGGTGAACGGGAAGCACAGGCGGCAGATCACTGCTGAACAGGCCGTCCAGGACCACGGCGGTAAGCAGGGGAAAAGCGACGCACAGCAGCCACTGTTACAGTACCACCTCCCCTTATGCCCCCACTTCTTGAGACCACAGCGAGACAGAAACCTTTTTACCAGGTTCAGAGCATGAATGTTTTGCTCTGGTTCCCACGGCCCCTTTTCAGGACCAAATCGTTTGCAATCCACAAGATAATAGGTCTTCTTGCCATGCTTCTTGATGTATACGGTGTCTTTGACCTCAAATACCTTGTCAGAATCTCCAGATACGGGAGTACGAATAGAAAGAGCTGTCGAGAAGCGATTAAGAACCACTGGCTTTAGTAAGGACACATGAATGGTTTAGACATACCCCCCCTCTCCCTGGGGTAAACTGAATCCAGAGTAGTAAAACAAAGGGTGGTTGAAGGATATCAAGTTCACAGAACAGGCAGAAGTCCGGCTGCGAGTATCAAGGGAAATGCATAGAGGAGACCGATAGGAAGAGAGAAGGCAGACAGTACACTGAGGCCATGGACCCCGCTGGTCACCCCAAGCCTGTTGTTCAGGAATTGTTACAAGAAGTCAGGCGTCAGAGCGAACATCAGGATGTCATGATGCAGTTCATTCAGAGTGTCGCTGCTCGTCTGGATGCCATCTCTTCTCCAGCTACTGCAGGGTCGCCAGTTGCTGCTACCCCTGCAATTCCCACACCGGTGAATCCAGAATTTTGTGCCACTGGTGTGCAACTCCCTCTGCCATCACGCTATGGTGGAGATCCTAAAACCTGTTGTGGATTCCTGAACCAGTGCCTGGTCCACTTTGAGTTGCATGGGCAGAGGTTTCCCACTAAGCGGTTGCCTTCATTGTGTCTCTGTTGTCTGACGAGGCTCTTGCTTGGGCAAATCCTATTTGGGAACATGGAGGCCCTGAAACCACTAATCTGCAGACTTTCCTGGCTACATTCCAGCTGGTCTTTGAAGAGCCCGGCCGCATGTCCTCCGCTGCGTCAGCTCTGATAGCAGAATCCGGGAACACTAGCATGAGTCGGGAGCACAGGAATTCAAACAGGAACAATAGTAACCAAACAGGACACAAGAACCTTGACACTGAGGCATCTGGGAAGAGGGCTGAGCCACTTATATATGAGCAGGAGGGCTAGGGTTGGTCAACGATGTCACATGATCCAACTCACATGATCAAACATGTGCCGGCCCAAGGGGAGTGATGCAAGGAATAAGCAGCAAGCATGTTGTAACCAGGGCTGAATGGAAACTCTGGAGCGGATTCCAGAGCAACAACACGTACACAGACAGGGCCCAGGACTGCAGCGGTGAATGGGAAGCACAGGCAGCAGATCACCGCTGAACACGGCGCCCAGGACTGCAGCAGTAAGCAGGGGAACAGCGGTGCACAGCAGCCACTGTTACAGGTACAATGCCTTGCGAAAGTATTCGGCCCCCTGGAACTTTTCAACCTTTTGCCACATTTCAGGCTTCAAACAAAAAGATATAACATTTTAATTTTTTGGTGAAGAATCAACAACAAGTGGGTCACAATTGTGAAGTGGAACAAAATTTATTTGATCATTTAAACTTTTTTTGTAATAATAAACTTGAAAAGTGGGGCGTGCAAAATTATTCGGCCCCCTTGCATTAATACTTTGTTGTGCCACCTTTTGCTGCGATTATAGCTGCAAGTCGCTTGTGGTATGTCTCTATCAGTTTTGCACATCTAGAGACTAAAATTCTTACCCATTCTTCCTTGCAAAACAGCTCGAGCTCTTTGAGGTTGGATGGAGAGCGTTTGTGAACAGCAGTTTTCAGCTCTTTCCACATATTCTCAATTGGATTCAGGTCTGGACTTTGACTTGGCCATTATAAGACCTGGATACGTTTATTTTTGAACCATTCCATTGTAGATTTTGCTTTATGTTTGGTATCGTTGTCTTTTTGGAAGATAAATCTCCGTCCTAGTCTCAGGTCTTTTGCAGACTCCAACAGGTTTTCATCCAGAATGGTCCTATATTTGGCTCTATCCATCTTCCCATCAATTGTAACCATCTTCCCTGTCCCTGCTGATGAAAAGCAGGCCCAAACCATGATGCTGCCACCACCATGTTTGACAGTGGGGATGGTGTGTTCAGGGTGATGAGCTGTGTTGCTTTTATGCCGAACATATCGTTTTGCATTGTTTCCAAAAAGTTGGATTTTGGTTTCATCTGACCAGAGCACCTTCTTCCACATGTTTGGTGTGTCTCCCAGGTGGCTTGTGGCAAACTGTAAACAAGACTTTTTATGGGTATCTTTGAGAAATGGCTTTCTTCTTGCCACTCTTCCATAAAGGCCAGATTTGTGAAGTGTTCGACTGATTGTTGTCCTATGGACAGACTCTCCCACCTCAGCTGTAGATCTCTGCAGTTCATCCAGAGTGATCATGGGCCTCTTGGCTGCATCTCTGATCAGTCTTCTCCTTGTTTGAGATGAAAGTTTAGAGGGATGGCCGGGTCTTGGTAGATTTGCAGTGGTCTGATACTTATCCATTTCAATATGATCACTTGCACAGTGCTCCTTGGGATGTTTAAAGCTTTAAACTTCTCCACAACAGTATCATGGACCTGCCTGGTGTGTTCCTTGGTCTTCATGATGCTCTCTGTGCTTTAAACAGAACCCTGAGACTATCACAGAGCAGGTGCATTTATACGGAGACTTGATTACACACAGGTGGATTCTATTTATCTTCATCAGTCATTTAGGACAACATTGGATCATTCAGAGATCCTCAATGAACTTCTGGAGTGAGTTTTCTGAACTGAAAGTATATGGGCGAATAATTTTGCACGCCCCACTATTCAGTTTTATTATTACAAAAAAAGTTTAAATGATCCAATAAATTTCGTTGCACTTCACAATTGTGACCTACTTGTTGTTGATTCTTCACCAAAAATTTAAAATGTTATATCTTTTTGTTTGAAGCCTGAAATGTGGCAAAAGGTTGAAAAGCTCCAGGGGGCCAAATACTTTCGCAAGGCACTGTATATTAATGCAGCAGTACTATACGTTGGATTAAATTGTTGGATTAAAACTATATACTTTTGCTGTACTTCATATAGGGTCGTTTATGGGGAGCCCCTTGAATATTATGGAGCATTAGTTGCGACAATTTGTCTGATGTATGTAATTGCTCAATGTTTACATGGATTTGATATAGCTGATATTGCGGCACCCTATCTGTCTCTCTTGGATCTCTATTCTAAGTGGAGGATATCTTTATTATGGGTTGTTGGATTAAATTGGTATATTAAAGCGGCAGTATAATACATTGACTTTAAAGAGATTCTCCAGCTTCAAGGTTGAACCTGGATATAAGCTCTTCTTTATTCTTTTGCTATATATGAGTGGAGCATTGGAGCATTTCCTTGCTCTGACGCTCCCTCTTGCCTTGCGCTGATAGGCAGAGACTTCCAACTAGCAATGAGCCCGGTGACATTGCTGGAACAAATGGGTAACCTATAGCACTGCTGGGGGGCTGTTTTAAAGGCTGGTAATATGCTGTTTTGAATTGAACTGGTATATCAGTGCAATTATACAGTGTGTTGAACTGCCAGGACAAATAGCACACATGTCCTCCCACATGCCAGACTGAGTTCAGAATGGTGTTTGTGCTTTACACATTGCACAGAGGTGAAGGACCTGCAGATATCCTGCCCCCTGATTGGCTCATAAACTGTCAGCCAAATAGGGTGGCAGTAGGAAAGCCCCTCTTCCTCCAAGGTTCATGTTTCCCTCCAATTCTCATAGTGAAATGGTGGATGCTGTTTTGTGAGATTTGCCCGAAGCGAATCTCCAAAATTTTGGATTTTCATAACAAATATGATTGGTTTAGAATCCATTTGTTCATGACTAGTCCAGACAAAAGTCTGTATATAGATGTATAGATATATGTATAGATGAATATAGTATTACTGTGGAAGGCACTATTGCACATCTGTGCAAAAACACTTTACTCTTTACTCTTCTAGAGATTTGTGCAGCTACTCCTCTCATGTGGACAGTTCCCCCAACCAATGTTCTTGTCTGTAATTATTTATTATAATTACCATATATAAATTATAGTTTTATATATATATTTGATAAATGTAAAATAGCAATAAATATGATAAAGCTATAACTTTTCTATGAGCTGAAGAGCTGCCCCTCTTCAGAAGAATTAGATATTTCTGTAACTCAGAAAATTCATCACAGTGGCTGTATGTAACACAGTGATTATCTGTATATAGCTCATCATTTACCGTAGTTACAAAAATATTCATCCATTGGCATCTCAATCATCTAGTATGAATTGCTCATTAAATCTTCATGAACAAGATAAGCAAGAAAAAAGAAAGCAAACTTTTATTCTCTTGTTAAGGTGGACTGAGACAGAAAACAGAGCAGTTAATATACAATATCTACTTTATATCTTAGTGTTGAAAATTAATTTTAATCAGTAAAATTCTGCTTTATAAACCATGATTGAATGAACAGCATGATAGTGCCCCACACGACCTCATTCTAAGCCAAGCATAATATACAATCTGTATTATAAAAATCAATGTCTGTCTGTCTGTCCTCTATAGGTATCCAGGCGCCTGAAACGATGGACACCAAATTTGGCACATGGGTACATCGGGTGTCTGGGAAGGTTTTCGTAAAGGTCGCACTGTTCTTGAGATATTCCCAAAAATATTAGTTATTATTGGTATTAGCCAATAGAAGCTCACAGGTCCTTCACTCATACCGTAACTGCCATATGTACGGTGACATGACTCTTATTAGCCAAAAGAAGCTCAGGGGTCCGTCAGTCTTGACATACACACAGGTTTCCATAACAACTCAGCCATTTTTCTCACTGAATAGGTCACTGTTAAGGGGGTAGGGTGCTGTGGAAGTCACTGTTAAGGGGATGGTTGCTGTGGAGGTCACAGCTAAGGGGTCAGGATGCTGTGGAGGTCACTGTTAAGGGGGCAGGATGCTGTGGAGGTCACTGTTAAGGGGGCAGGGTACTGTGGAGTTCCCTGTTATGTAGACAGGGTGCTGTAGAGGCCACTGTTATGGGGTCAGAGTGCTGTGGTTGTCACTGTTAAGGGTGCATGGTGCTGTGAAAGTCACTGTTAAAGGTCAGCCATTTTCATAGGTAAAAATCTGCTGACAAATGCCGTTTAAAGAAAATCTGTCGCATGATTTGACTGTATTAACCTAAAAGTACCTTCTCTCTAGCTGTAGTCTTGAATCTCATAAAGATCAATACAGCAGATTTAAAATGGAGACAGACATGTTTAGCAACTAATATGAACATGTACAACAGTATATCTATAGATCAAGCGATGAGTGGTATATTATAACAAAATGACAATAAGCAAAACATGAAATGAAGGGCAAAATTTATGCCTGTCATATATCTCAAGAAATATTGCAGCTATAAGAGAGTAACTGGGTAATGGGAGAGGGGAAGGAGGATGAGGAGGGGGGGAGGGCCTGTCAAGGCTCGTATGTCTAAGGATCGGGCGAAATATGCTAGAGCGTGTCTAATAGGTAGTTGACTCAAGAGAGACTATAATTTCCTATACTCTTTCCAGACGCCCCATGTAGCCTCGAACTTTGAGGATACCCTAGAGTCCCAATGTGCAATTTGTTCTAGCCTATAAATTTGATCAACTTTGAGTAGCCATTGTATCACAGTCGGAGTTACATCAGATTTCCACTGTGCCCCAATTAGAATCCTCTCTGCCAGCTAGGAGGTGATGGCATAGCTTCTTATAACCTGTCTGTGTGAGTGAGGAAGGAGGTATACTCAAGAGGCAGAATGCTGGTGAAGGGTTAACTGGAATTCCTAGTAGATTGGATATGATGGTACATATGGAGGTCCAGAAGGGGGTAATGCCCCTATAGGCCCACCAAATGTGCAGTTAAGTGCCTATATCAGATTGACATCGCCAACATAGTGGGGAGGAGGTAGGGTACATTTTATGTAGCCTGTTAGGGGTATAGTGCCACCTGGTCAGCATTTTATAAAAATTCTCCTGTAACCTTACACATTTAGAAACTTTGGGGGTGCTTGCTAGCAGAGTTTTAACGCTGTCTGGTGAGAAAGTTAGTTTCAAATCTTTCTCCCACTCTGTGATAAAGGATGGTTTAGGAGTGGTGAGAGGAGATAGTAGAGAGGTATATAATTTCGAGATTTTGTGCTGTGGAGACTTCAGACTAAGGACCATTGTTTCAAAGAGGGAGGGAGCCATCCCAGAGGGAGCAGTCATCTGTTTAGTTACTTATAGGAAGCGAGCTCTTTGAAAATACGTGAAGGTGGAAAGAGGGTCTACGTCTGATTTCACCTGGTCGTCTAACTGTGAAGTGGCAAGGTATTCCAGCACACAGACTGTACTTCGTTTACAAGAGTCTGTAAGCGAGTCTCTGAAATCTTTGGGGCTATCCCACATGACGTCTCTTATTTGTAAAAGTGGTGAGATGGGGGAATTGAGCAGTTTATCCCTGAGGCCAGAATGCCATACCTTCAGAGTGTTTCTAACTAAGGGGCTTGTCATTTCACCACTTCTAAGTCACTTGTGTGCCTCAGTTAGAGCCAATGAGCGAAGTGGTTGAGCCACCATAGCTTGTTCCATCATAATATCCAGTCTGTCTATCGGGGATGTCAGCCAGTCCAGAACTCTAGTCCCATGGATTGCTTTATAGTACAAATGAAGGTCAGGGAATCCCAGACCTCCAACACCTGTGGGTTTTATCACCTGTAGGTAGGGTAATCTGGGTCTACCTTCCTTCCACAAATATTTAGAAAGAGTCCTGCGTAATTGATCAAAGAAGGACTTAGGTATGAATATAGGCAAAACCTGAAAATAATAAAGCACTTTTGGAAGGATAACGGTTTTAATCAAGGTTCGATGCCCAAACCATGACGTAAAAGGGAGGTCCCAGGATTTGAGTGTGGAACTTATGATCTTTGGCAATGGCAGATAGTTTTCCCGGTATAAAGCAGCAGGATGAGAGGTAAGCTTAATACCCAAAAATGGTATACTTTGAGTGGACCATGTAAAGGGGGAGCATTGTTCTAGTAGCCTCTGAGTGTTGGAGTCGAGGGTGATGTTTAATACTAGCGACTTGGAAAAATTAACTTTAAAGTGGGATATCATCCCGAATTTGTCCAGGATAGAGTGAACAGCTGGAAAGGCCTCCAGTGGATTGGTAACAATCAAAAGGAGGTCATCCGCAAATGCAGCCTGCGTATGTACAGTATCTCCAATCTTTATGCCCTGTATTCTAGGATCTAATCTGAACGTCTGCAGCAGGGGTTCTAGTGATAACACAAATAGCAAGGGGGAGAGTGGGCAGCCCTGTCTGGTCCCATTGCTTATGGTAAAAGGTGGAGATAGGGTACCATTTACCAAAACCCGAGTGCTGGGGTTATTATACATGGCCATAGTCACCTTTACAAAAGCATCTAGAATACCAAAGCACGTTAAAGCCTGCCTCATGTATGCCCAGTTCACTCTATCAAAAGCCTTCTCGGCATCTGTGCCAAGAAGGACTAATGGTGTATTAGTATCATGTGCACGTTGTATGATATTAATCAATCTATAGGTGTTCATCCTACCCTCTCTGCCACTAATAAAACCCACCTGTTCCATGTGAACTAAATGAGGGAGGATCGGTTGTAGCCGTAGGGCCAACATTTTAGCCAGGAGCTTTAAATCATTGTTCAACAGGGAAATTGGTCGGTAGCTAGAACACAATGAGGGATCTTTTCCCTGGGGATGGGGATGATAGTGATTCGTGCAGACAACGTATGTGGATGTAAAGTGCCACCTGTCCACAAAGAGTTGCACATCTCCAGCAAATAAGGGAAAAGGGTGTCCTGGAATGTGTCATAATACTTCATAGTAAGGCTGCCGGGTCCCGGGCTTTTATTTAATGGAGTGTGCTTAAGGGCATTTTTCAATTCAGCAAGTGTGAAGGGACCAGACAGAGCTGCCCGCTGTTCAGGTGTTGTTGTGGGAAGATTAAGTGAGGCAAGCCACCTCTCAGCGTCTTCAGGGGTCCTGATGTCTGGGGGAGAGGCATGAACATCTTTTATATTATATAATTGTGTGTAGTATTCAGTGAATCTGGCTGCAATGCGGTCAGTTTGTGATAGAGATTGAGCTGTGGCTGATTGGATAGTGTGGATGTATGAATGAACCTGTCGCTTTTTCACTTGCGCCAACATAAATTTTGAGGCCTTGTCTCCGTGGGTGTAATATTTAAATTTGGATGAAAGGTACGCCTTAGCTGATCTGTCATTCAACTTGGTCTTAAGTTGAGACCTGAGGTGTTCTAGTTCTTGATATAAGCCTTGGGTTAATTGCTTTTTGTGTTTAGATTCTAGGACTGAATTTTGGTTTGTAAAGATACAATCTCTTTTTCCCTACACTTCTTAATGTGAGAGCCCAGTGATATAAACAGCCCCTCACTACAGCTTTGTGGGCCTCCCATATGGTACTGGACGAAACATCCCCCATGGCATTAAGAGTGAAATAATCCTTCAGTTTATTAGTAATAGAGGTCACAAAGGTGGGATTATATAGGACTGTCTCGTTTAGTCGCCATATCATTTCTCTCTTCGGAAGACTGTGAGACTTAAACTGCAAGTATACAGGAGCATGATCTGAGTGATAGACCCTATATAGGCTTTAACGCATTGGGATAATTAAGCAGTAGAAACAAAAATATAGTCAAGTCTCTGATACGAAAAGTGAGCGGGCAGTCCTTGGAAGTGGGGTGTAAAGCCCTCCAGCTATCTACTAGCCCCGCCTTGGCCAAATTGTTGCGTATGTATCGCAGTGATACTCTGGAGAGGGAAGAAGTGCCTATTGCGGTATCTATTTCTGGATTCAGTGCCACATTAAAGTCTCCTCCTAACAAAATGGTGCCCTCCGCAAATTTTTGAAACTCCTCTAGGGTGCGCCTAATCCAAGGGGTCTTTGATGTTTTTAGTGCATAGACGTTACCTATAGTTATCACTTGAGTACCCAATATGCCCTTAATAAAAACATATCTTCCAAGGTCATCGATGAAAGTTGAACGAACCACCAAGGGGAATTGTCTGTGTATTGCAATACTGACTCCCTTAGAAGCAGAGTCAGGGGAAGTGCTATGAAACCACTGGTTAAAGACCAGATGCTTCAGGTGGGGAACATGGTTCCGCTTAAAATGGGTTTCTTGCAGTAGCAAAATGTCCATTTTGAGTTTTTTCATCGAGGTGCAGATCTGATTCCGCTTGGCAGGAACGTTCAACCCCCTAACATTATAAGAACATACATTTACCATGATCATTTTGGAAACATATAGGAATAAGCTCAGTGGTGTAAGAAGAGGGGGCCACCTTAAAAAGCATAATCACAACATTTTTCCCTAGATATAATGTCAACACTTATAACATTTGTAATTTTCACCGAGACCCTTAGGTAGTCCGCAGTACCAGGGTGCTGTGTCCTAGGGGGAAAAGGATCGGGAACACAAAAGACAGGGACAGGGGTAAACAGTAGGTAGGTTACAAGAAAACCCCTAACAAGCATACTACATGTGGTGCAAACGTACGCATTCGGGTGCATATAAAAGGCAATTACATTAATTATAAGAACAATATACAGAGAACAGGGGTCCAATGCATTTGCTCCCAAGTGGGGCTGTGAGAGACAACACATGGTGGATGCAGGCTGTCCAAGGTTGGATCAATGGAGGGGAGCGGGCGGCTCTCTAAACACGGGAAATTTTTATCTTAGGGCTAACAGCCCTGTGCATAGTGGTATAAAGTCAGATAAAAAGTAAAAGACAGCGCAGGAGATATGGAATAAGAAAGAAAAGACAGAATAAGGAAGATCCGAGGAACTGTAGTCAAAAGGTCAGTAAGGCACTAGTGTGCATGTGTGCCTGATATAGGCGCAGGTAACAAAGGAGGTAGACATATTGTAGAAAATTAGTCAGCGTTCCCGCACATCAAACTTAGGTAGAATATATGATGTATAATTAACCCTTTCTACCCCGGAGGTTTTTTCGGTTCTGCATTTTCGTTTTGCGCTCCCTGCCTTCAAACAGCCATAGCTGTTT
>ONZH01009663.1:0-28144 GCA_900303285.1 Rhinella marina
TCTCTGGATGAAAGGCTGACGAAAAGGATAAGGAAATATCAATCTTCTTACAGAAGCCCGAATTTAGACACAACCTGACCCCTGTCAGAACAATATCTCAGGAACACCGTGAGTTTAACTATGTGGTCCATAAATACGGAAGCCAAAACCTTTGCAGAGGGTAATTTACACAAAGGAATAAAGTGACACATCTTGCTGAATCTGTCCACCACTACAAGAATCACGGTTTTACCCTCAGAGCATGGCAAATCCGTGATGAAGTCCATGGACAGATGTGACCAAGGTCTATCAGGTATGGGTATGGACGCAACTCACCCATAGGTCGTGTCTTGGGGATCTTGGACCTGGCACAAGTATTGCACGCAGTTACAAAAGCCTGAACTCTCTGGAGATTGACGACCACCAAACTGCTAGAGACCAACTCCTTGGTGGCATTGATCCAGATGTCCACATAAAAGAGCTATGGCACTCACCCAGCAGTCGCAACCGCAAATGAGCTGGCACAAATAACTTGTCATTGGGAGTACCAGTGGGAGCAAGATGTTGTCCTGCCACGATTTCAGAAGCGAGATCAGATGAGGTAGCGGCTACGATGATGTCAGCTGGCAGGATGGGCTCAGGAGGGACGTCAGGAGGCTGATACGCCTGGAAACTTCGGGATAAGGCATCGGCCTTAATGTTCTTGCTCCAGGTCTAAGGTAACACAAAAGTCAAAACGAGTAAAGAACAAAGCCCACCTCGCTGTCTGGGATTCAATCGCTTAGCAGATTCCAGAAAAACAAATTCTTATGATCCGTGAGGACCGTAAATGCGGTGTAATGCCCCTTCTAAAAAATGACGCCATTCCTCAAATGCCACTTGATTGCTAGTAACTCCTATTCCCAATGTCATAGTTTCTCTCGGCAGGAGAGAACTTGCGGGAGAAGAAGGCGCATGCTTGAGATTAGTTAAGTGGAAGAGCCCTGGACAGTACTGCCCACACCATCTTCAGATGCATCCACCTCACTACAAACGCTTATTTTGATCAGGCTGGATCAGCACAGGAGCATCAACAAAAAACCGCTTTAGCTTTCAAAAGCTTCAATACCTGCAGGGACCAGTTGACTAAATCAGCTCCCTTGCGGGTCAAATCCGTAATGGGTTTGGCTATAACAGAAAAATTTTTGATAAATTTCCGATAGAAATTAGTAAAACCCAGAAATCGCTGGAGCCGCCTTCAGAGAGGAAGGTCGCACCAATCTACAATGGCCTGTACCTTTACCCGGGTCCATTTTGAAGGAAAAAGGGGTGAGAATGTATCCCAAAAAGGTCACTTCCCGAACACCAAAGAATACACTTCTCCCCTTTGACAAACAAACTTGTTCTCACGCAACACCTCCAGCACTTGCCTGGTGTGGATACGTGACTCTCCCAGTTCTGGTAGAAAAAATCAAGATGTCATCAATATAGACAATTACAAATTTTCCAATAAATGGTCTAAAAATGTCATTGACAAAATTTTGGAACACCGCAGGAGCATTACTTAACCCGAAGGGCATTACTAGGTACTCATAATGACCCTCCGGGGTATTAAGGCAGTTTTCCATTCATCACCCTCACGGATTCTGATCAGGTTGTACGCCCCCTTCAGATCTTAGCTTAGTAAACAACAAGCACCCTGAACCTGATTCAACAAATCAGGAATAAGGGGGCAGCGGGTACCTGTTCTTAACAGTAATTTTATTGAGTTCCCTGTAATCAATACAGGGCCTCAACCCTCCATCCTTTTTCCCGACAAAGAAAAATCCTGCCCCCATGGGAGAAACAGAAGGCCGGATGTGACCCTTGGCCAGACTCTCCTTGAGATAATCCCTCATAGACTGACGCTCTGGAGTAGAGAGATTATAGATACGGCCCTTGGGATATCTGGACCCCTCAATAATATCGATGGCACAATCATATTGCCGGTGAGGAGGGAGGAACTCAGTCTCGGACATGGAGAAAACGTCCGAAAAATCCTTGATGTACTCAGGTAAGAAAAGAGACTCAGTAGTACCTCCCAACTGCAATACAGATTTGCAACACTTGTCACAATTCAGCCCCCATTTTTCTAATTCACCTGTTTGACCAATTGATTACAGGATTGTGGTCCTGCAACCAAGGGTAAACCAAGAACTAGATCAGCAGGTAAATTTTTTTAAAACCCAAAAAACACATTTTTCGGAATGCGAAATCCCCACCGTCAGGGTCACACTAGGAGTACAGAACTCGATCCTCCATTATTTAGGGGAGTGGAGTCGAGGGCGATAATTTGAATACCCTCCCTTAAAGGGACCATCGGTAAACCCCACAGACTGTACAAAATCAAAATTAATAAAATTTGCAGCAGAACCAGAGTCAACAAAAGCCTTTCCAGAACCCCTGAATTGATCATATGCAATGGAGATGGGTACTAAAATCTTTCTCCTTACCACTGCTGGGGTTACCTTACCTCCCACCGGAGATCTCCTAGAGGGCGGAAGTTTTGGACACTGCTGGAGCCAGTGGTTCACCTCACCGCAGTAGAAGCAGGCTCCCTTTAAAACGTCTTTGGTTTCTCAGGATACCTCCTAACTGCATGGACTCCGGGACCTTGCAGGAGGTGGACTCAGAGGAGGAAACTCAGGCAGGACGACAGCTTGAGGAGTACTTGATCGTTCCCTCTGTCTTTCTCTCACCCGTCGATCCAGCTTAATAACTAAAGTCATGGTCGTCTCTAGGGAGTCAGGAGTAGGATAACAACCAGAAGATCCTTGAGTTGGTCTGACAGCCCCACCCTAAACTGGCTTCTCAAAGCTGGGTCATTCCACCCAGAGGAGACACACCACTTCCTGAACTCTGCACAGTAATCCTCTACAGGGCGGTTTCCCTGCTGAATGTTCCTGAGCTGAGTTTCTGCTACAGTGGCCCAGTCTGGTTCTTCATACAAAAGACCTAAGGCCTGGAAAAAGGCCTCCACAGACAACAGACATGGGGAGTCAGATGGCAATGAGAAAGCCCACTCCTGCGGATCCCCTTGCAGCAAGGAAATAATTATTCCTACCCGCTGCTGCTCAGAACCCGAGGAGTGTGGGCGTAAACGAAAATATAATTTGCAACTTTCCTGGAAAGAACGGAAAGTCTTTCGGTTACCCACAAACCGATCGGGCAACTTATATAGGGTTCAATAATGGAGGGAGCGGCTGCGGGTACAGTTTGCAGCTGCTCCTGGTGTTGGATTCTCTCGGCCAGATCCTGGATCATCTGAGCCATGTCACTTATATGATCCGTGAGAATTCGCAACGGCTCCATTTAGTATGGCCTGTGATTCTGTCACGGGGGAGACAAGGGAAGGTGCGCCCTGTACTGAATACCCCCCCGTTCTCTCCCTGCCTGCTTGCCTCAGTCGGCCCTAGGCGGCCGCGGACAACCACGGTGACGGTCCCTGCTCTGTATAAGTGCACAGGGAGGAACAGGGAACAATTGGAGAGACAAACACAGACGAAACAAACACAATATCAGAATAGTCAGCAAGCCGGGTCATACACAGGAGATAACGTCAATACCAGGGGTGAAGCAAAGAGAGGTCGAAGTCCAAGTCCAAGGTCAGGGTCAGGGTCAAACAGCAATCAAACACTAGGTCGCACAAGCACAGATCAAAGTAGTAACGCTAATCACAGGCATCTGAGTGAGGCAGTTGCCATCTTTAAATAGCCCGCCCAGGATCATGTGATGTGGCCAGCATCACATGACCTGAGGCGGAGCAAGCTGTCAAAACAATATGTAAAGTAGCCATGTGGTGTGATCAGCACCACATGGCTAAACCCAAACAGAGAATTAACACATGAAGTGCTGGCTGACAAGACCAGCACTTCAATTCCCTATTGCTCGTCTCTAGGGGGGCGGAGAGGTCTGGTGACGTCGTGCAGAGGGAGCGCGACGCCGACCTCGCGTGACAATACTGTAGTAATCCTCCATAATGTCCTCAGTCCTCCAGGTGATGTGCTCCTGTCTATGTGTATAGCTGTATACTGTAGTAATCCTCCATAATGTCCTCAGTCCTCCAGGTGATGTGCTCCTGTCTATGTGTATAGCTGTATACTGTAGTAATCCTCCATAATGTCCTCAGTCCTCCAGGTGATGTGCTCCGATCTATGTGTATAGCTGTATACTGTAGTAATCCTCCATAATGTCCTCAGTCCTCCGGGTGATGTGCTCCTATCTATGTGTATAGCTGTATAATGTAGTAATCCTCCATAATGTCCTCAGTCCTCCAGGTGATGTGCTCCTATCTATGTGTATAGCTGTATACTGTAGTAATCCTCCATAATGTCCTCAGTCCTCCAGGTGATGTGCTCCTGTCTATGTGTATAGCTGTATACTGTAGTAATCCTCCATAATGTCCTCAGTCCTCCGGGTGATGTGCTCCTATCTATGTGTATAGCTGTATACTGTAGTAATCCTCCATAATGTCCTCAGTCCTCCAGGTGATGTGCTCCTGTCTATGTGTATAGCTGTATACTGTAGTAATCCTCCATAATGTCCTCAGTCCTCCGGGTGATGTGCTCCTGTCTATGTGTATAGCTGTATACTGTAGTAATCCTCCATAATGTCCTCAGTCCTCCAGGTGATGTGCTCCTGTCTATGTGTATAGCTGTATACTGTAGTAATCCTCCATAATGTCCTCAGTCCTCCAGGTGATGTGCTCCTGTCTATGTGTATAGCTGTATACTGTAGTAATACCCCATAATGTCCTCAGTCCTCCAGGTGATGTGCTCCTGTCTATGTGTATAGCTGTATACTGTAGTAATACCCCATAATGTCCTCAGTCCTCCAGGTGATGTGCTCCTATGTATGTGTATAGCTGTATACTGTAGTAATCCTCCATAATGTCCTCAGTCCTCCAGGTGATGTGCTCCTATGTGTATAGCTGTATACTGTAGTAATCCTCCATAATGTCCTCAGTCCTCCAGGTGATGTGCTCCTATCTATGTGTATAGCTGTATACTGTAGTAATCCTCCATAATGTCCTCAGTCCTCCAGGTGATGTGCTCCTATCTATGTGTATAGCTGTATACTGTAGTAATCCTCCATAATGTCCTCAGTCCTCCAGGTGATGTGCTCCTATGTATGTGTATAGCTGTATACTGTAGTAATCCTCCATAATGTCCTCAGTCCTCCAGGTGATGTGCTCCTATGTATGTGTATAGCTGTATACTGTAGTAATCCTCCATAATGTCCTCAGTCCTCCAGGTGATGTGCTCCTATGTGTATAGCTGTATACTGTAGTAATCCTCCATAATGTCCTCAGTCCTCCAGGTGATGTGCTCCTGTCTATGTGTATAGCTGTATACTGTAGTAATCCTCCATAATGTCCTCAGTCCTCCAGGTGATGTGCTCCTATCTATGTGTATAGCTGTATACTGTAGTAATCCTCCATAATGTCCTCAGTCCTCCAGGTGATGTGCTCCTATGTATGTGTATAGCTGTATACTGTAGTAATCCTCCATAATGTCCTCAGTCCTCCAGGTGATGTGCTCCTATGTATGTGTATAGCTGTATACTGTAGTAATCCTCCATAATGTCCTCAGTCCTCCAGGTGATGTGCTCCTATGTGTATAGCTGTATACTGTAGTAATCCTCCATAATGTCCTCAGTCCTCCGGGTGATGTGCTCCTATCTATGTGTATAGCTGTATACTGTAGTAATCCTCCATAATGTCCTCAGTCCTCCGGGTGATGTGCTCCTGTCTATGTGTATAGCTGTATACTGTAGTAATCCTCCATAATGTCCTGTCCTCCAGGCGATGTGCTCCTGTCTATGTGTATAGCTGTATACTGTAGTAATCCTCCATAATGTCCTGTCCTCCAGGCGATGTGCTCCTGTCTATGTATATAGCTGTATACTGTAGTAATCCTCCATAATGTCCTCAGTCCTCCGGGTGATGTGCTCCTGTCTATGTGTATAGCTGTATACTGTAGTAATCCTCCATAATGTCCTCAGTCCTCCAGGTGATGTGCTCCTGTCTATGTGTATAGCTGTATACTGTAGTAATCCTCCATAATGTCCTCAGTCCTCCAGATGATGTGCTCCTGTCTATGTGTATAGCTGTATACTGTAGTAATCCTCCATAATGTCCTCAGTCCTCCAGGTGATGTGCTCCTATCTATGTATATAGCTGTATACTGTAGTAATCCTCCATAATGTCCTCAGTCCTCCGGGTGATGTGCTCCTGTCTATGTGTATAGCTGTATACTGTAGTAATCCTCCATAATGTCCTCAGTCCTCCAGGTGATGTGCTCCTGTCTATGTGTATAGCTGTATACTGTAGTAATCCTCCATAATGTCCTCAGTCCTCCAGGTGATGTGCTCCTGTCTATGTGTATAGCTGTATACTGTAGTAATCCTCCATAATGTCCTCAGTCCTCCAGGTGATGTGCTCCTGTCTATGTGTATAGCTGTATACTGTAGTAATCCTCCATAATGTCCTCAGTCCTCCAGGTGATGTGCTCCTGTCTATGTGTATAGATGTATACTGTAGTAATCCTCCATAATGTCCTCAGTCCTCCAGGTGATGTGCTCCTATCTATGTGTATAGCTGTATACTGTAGTAATCCTCCATACTGTCCTCAGTCCTCCAGGTGATGTGCTCCTATCTATGTGTATAGCTGTATACTGTAGTAATCCTCCATAATGTCCTCAGTCCTCCAGGTGATGTGCTCCTATCTATGTGTATAGCTGTATACTGTAGTAATCCTCCATAATGTCCTCAGTCCTCCAGGTGATGTGCTCCTGTCTATGTGTATAGCTGTATACTGTAGTAATCCTCCATAATGTCCTCAGTCCTCCGGGTGATGTGCTCCTATCTATGTGTATAGCTGTATACTGTAGTAATCCTCCATAATGTCCTCAGTCCTCCAGGTGATGTGCTCCTGTCTATGTGTATAGCTGTATACTGTAGTAATCCTCCATAATGTCCTCAGTCCTCCAGGTGATGTGCTCCTGTCTATGTGTATAGCTGTATACTGTAGTAATCCTCCATAATGTCCTCAGTCCTCCAGGTGATGTGCTCCTATCTATGTGTATAGCTGTATACTGTAGTAATCCTCCATAATGTCCTCAGTCCTCCGGGTGATGTGCTCCTGTCTATGTGTATAGCTGTATACTGTAGTAATCCTCCATAATGTCCTCAGTCCTCCAGGTGATGTGCTCCTATCTATGTGTATAGCTGTATACTGTAGTAATCCTCCATAATGTCCTCAGTCCTCCAGGTGATGTGCTCCTGTCTATGTGTATAGCTGTATACTGTAGTAATCCTCCATAATGTCCTCAGTCCTCCAGGTGATGTGCTCCTATCTATGTGTATAGCTGTATACTGTAGTAATCGTCCATAATGTCCTCAGTCCTCCAGGTGATGTGCTCCTATCTATGTGTATAGCTGTATACTGTAGTAATCCTCCATAATGTCCTCAGTCCTCCGGGTGATGTGCTCCTGTCTATGTGTATAGCTGTATACTGTAGTAATCGTCCATAATGTCCTCAGTCCTCCAGGTGATGTGCTCCTATCTATGTGTATAGCTGTATACTGTAGTAATCCTCCATAATGTCCTCAGTCCTCCGGGTGATGTGCTCCTGTCTATGTATATAGCTGTATACTGTAGTAATCCTCCATAATGTCCTCAGTCCTCCAGGTGATGTGCTCCTGTCTATGTGTATAGCTGTATACTGTAGTAATCCTCCATAATGTCCTCAGTCCTCCAGGTGATGTGGTCCTATCTATGTGTATAGCTGTATACTGTAGTAATCCTCCATAATGTCCTCAGTCCTCCAGGTGATGTGCTCCTGTCTATGTGTATAGCTGTATACTGTAGTAATCCTCCATAATGTCCTCAGTCCTCCAGGTGATGTGCTCCTGTCTATGTGTATAGCTGTATACTGTAGTAATCCTCCATAATGTCCTCAGTCCTCCGGGTGATGTGCTCCTATCTATGTATATAGCTGTATACTGTAGTAATCCTCCATAATGTCCTCAGTCCTCCAGGTGATGTGCTCCTATCTATGTGTATAGCTGTATACTGTAGTAATCCTCCATAATGTCCTCAGTCCTCCAGGTGATGTGCTCCTGTCTATGTGTATAGCTGTATACTGCAGTAATCCTCCATAATGTCCTCAGTCCTCCAGGTGATGTGCTCCTGTCTATGTGTATAGCTGTATACTGTAGTAATCCTCCATAATGTCCTCAGTCCTCCAGGTGATGTGCTCCTGTCTATGTGTATAGCTGTATACTGTAGTAATCCTCCATAATGTCCTCAGTCCTCCAGGTGATGTGCTCCTCTCTATGTATATAGCTGTATACTGTAGTAATCCTCCATAATGTCCTCAGTCCTCCGGGTGATGTGCTCCTATGTGTATAGCTGTATACTGTAGTAATCCTCCATAATGTCCTCAGTCCTCCAGGTGATGTGCTCCTATCTATGTGTATAGCTGTATACTGTAGTAATCCTCCATAATGTCCTCAGTCCTCCGGGTGATGTGCTCCTATCTATGTGTATAGCTGTATACTGTAGTAATCCTCCATAATGTCCTCAGTCCTCCAGGTGATGTGCTCCTATCTATGTATATAGCTGTATACTGTAGTAATCCTCCATAATGTCCTCAGTCCTCCAGGTGATGTGCTCCTCTCTATGTATATAGCTGTATACTGTAGTAATCCTCCATAATGTCCTCAGTCCTCCAGGTGATGTGCTCCTGTCTATGTGTATAGCTGTATAATGTAGTAATCCTCCATAATGTCCTCAGTCCTCCAGGTGATGTGCTCCTGTCTATGTGTATAGCTGTATACCGTAGTAATCCTCCATAATGTCCTCAGTCCTCCAGGTGATGTGCTCCTATCTATGTGTATAGCTGTATACTGTAGTAATCCTCCATAATGTCCTGCTGTGACTGGGATCTGACCTTGGGTTCTCATCTAATTCTGTCCATTTCTCCATCTCTCCAGGACCCGCCATATCCTCAGGACCCGCTGTGGAGGGATCAGAGAATTCGGAGAGATACCTCACGTAGAACTTATTTTATATAAAGCTGCTTTTACCTATTTATAGCTTATTATGAAATGTGCTTTTAGAACAATCTCTACAGCAGAGGAGCTGCAGACACAAAACGGTCGGATGATACTCGAGTGTATAATACAATGAGAACTACAGCCGGCCTACAGGAGAAAGATGGAGCAGGGAGGTCTGACCCTCCTGCCCTGGTCACTGTACGCTCAGGTTTTGGGTGGATTGACTCTTTCGCTCATGTCGGCAAATCCGTTTCTCTTTGAGTCGTTTTTGTTTTAATGGAAATTTTTTTAAGAAACTGCAAAAAAAAAAAAAAAACAACTTAAAAATAAAAAATTACATAAAGAAAAGTAGAAGGGTTAAGCCTGAGCCCCTGCTCCCCCAGGCCTGATGCTGGGTATGACGGCGCCCTCTACCTGTCAGGCACAGGTTGTCACGTTGTATATTTGCACTTTATGCGGTTTTCACTGCGGTTTTATAACTTTATAAATGCAGCTTCGGCCTTTTCTTACCCACACCTGGTCTCTGATGTTTTATTATGGGGTTTAGTCCATGGATGAGGACCCGGCCCCTGTGGGAATCAGGGTGATTTTGTATTATATTACAGTAATAATCTAGCGCTTTGCTCTTCCGGTGTATACTTGTGGATTGGTTTGTGGTATTTTGCTGATTTCCTCGCTGAGGTCAGTGGCAAATAATGGAAAAACCTCAGCATTCTCCCTACGGCCAAATACCACCACATGTAGTACTCTGGCGCCATCTCCTGGAGAATGTGCTAACTGCTCCCTACACCCTGCAGACTGGATGTGTATAACCTGCTTCTAGGAGTCTGTATTTTATACATGTTGGAGGTTCTGTATTTTTCCCTGCTGTACCACTACTAGACAGTAAAATACTGGCCCAGTACACCCTCTGTTCTGCTGCAGAACCTCCTGGTTTGAGATCTCCATAAGTCATGAGCATTTGGTCCTATGTACGTAGCAACTATGGATAAGAGACACCAGGCAGGTTGTGAAGACGTCTAGAAAATGTACGTACCTCACCCCTGTATATAGGACTCCCTTCATCACACCCAAAAATAAATACAGACCTATCCCACCCCGAGTCTAAAAACTAAGAGACCCCCAGACCAGACCCCCTAAACCAATGCAGACTGATAAATACAGACTCCAGAGCAGACCCCTGACTAAATACAAAGTGGACCAAGTGCTTCTCCCCCTACAGCTGTAAAGTCTCTGCCTGCAGCCACCACTAGGGGGAGATCAGTGTATAGGAATGTGCACACTTACCACTGACCTCAGTGGAATCTGTATAAATCTCTTCCCACTGCGCTCCCTCTAGTGGCCACTTCATGAAAATACCCCGATAACAGAACAACCCGCCCTGCACTGTCCCCCCCCCTAGCAGTCATGTGGTCTGCATCCATGGATGGTACAACACTGAGTCTGCGAGACTGGACTGGACTGTAAAATAATAACCAATACAAATAATTCCTGTATGTGATAAAAAACATAAAAGCTCCATAAAATAAACTGATAGAATATAATACTGCAAAACCTTAGATGCTCCCTCTGACCCCCCTCCCCCCCCCCCCCCGAGCACATCTGCAGGAGGCCAGTGTGCTACCATGGCATCATGTTAAAGTTAAATAAAGTTATTCGAAAAAACACTTTTCATATAAAGATCGGTTTTATTGCACAAAAGTGTAAATTATTTTTTAAAACCAAGGTGAGAATTTATCATTTTTATCATCATTTCATTAAGTCTTTATGATTTTGTGCCACGTGGGCGTGGTTAGATATGTTAATGAGGCACAGAGGAGATGGATAAGGAGGTCAGAAGGAAGTTCCTGAAACTTGCGTCGCCCAGACATTGCTTGGAAGAACGGATCGGTGAATCTGAATCTATTGAAATGACATAAAACACACTGCAGGTATCAAGCCTCCGGGGGGGCGCCGGATCTACCAACTTCAGCGGATCAATCCCTGCGCCTCAGTGACACAGTAGAGGCCCGCCTACATATAATTATTTATTCATTTATTATTTAATGAAATATATATATTTTTTTTTACCAAAAATTTTCAAACCATGTCAGTCGGTAACACACCATTCATTACACTTTATTATTGGCCGCAGATCCGCGATGGTTTCTTTTATTTCATAGAAACTGATGGATAAGTTCTCTTCTCTTCATTTTCAGGTAATACACTGCCCCCCGGTGGCCAGTTGTATTAATGCAGCCTAGAACTAAACACTACAACTGAGATTCTCCTTCCAGTCGTTATATAAGGTATCGGTGCACTGCTCCTCGCACGACGACATATGAAAACCAGAAATAATTGACCTTTTAACCTCTTCATTACCGGAGTGTTTACTCCCCTTCTTTACCAGGACAGTTTTTCAGTTGTCGCACTAAATATTTTCGACGCCACCTACATGTATTCGATAGGATTGTTCACTGGACGCTGTAGACCTTTCTTTTGTGCCATTAGATGTCAGATATAATATTTTAAAAAATATTTAAGGAAAAACTGTGAAAATGATGGGAAAAATTTATGTTTTTCCTTGCTTATTTTTTTTTTCTAACTGCGGCTACAGTGCATTGTGGATTTTAGCGGCCCATTTTTCTGTTGTTGGTTTTATGTCACCGTACGGCCAGGACAGCGCCAAAACATCCCAACATAAAAAAGTGACTTTTATATTGTCCCCCTAAGGTATTCATCGTGGGGAAATTTGGACATTTTAAGTGTTTTTTTTTTTTTACAGTTTTGATTTTTTTAAGTTTTTTTATGAATGAAAAAAATATCCATTATCCATTACAAATAAAAAGCTGTTATACTAAATATAGCTTAAACGAATACTTAGATTTTTTTATTTAAGGGAAAAAAAGTGTATATTTTATATTTTACATACACAAATTCCACTATACTATTGTTAAAACTAATAAATATGTATTTTTTTTAATTTATTTTTTTATCAAAGCAAAAAGGGGGGATGTGAGTACATGTGGCTACTATAGTACTAGTAATAATAATTTTTTTTTTTTCGTTATTTCACTTTTCATTAATTTTTAGGATTTTTTAACATTTATTTATTGCTTTAACCACTTCCTGACCAGGCCTAATTTTGCAAATCTGACATGTGTCACTTTATGTGGTTATAACTTTGGAACGCTTTTACTTATCCAAGCCATTCAGAGATTGTTTTCTCATGACACATTGTACTTCATGTTAATGGTAAATTTGAGTCAATATGTTTTACCTTTATTTATAAAAAATCAAAATTTACTGAAAATTTTGAAAAAAAAATCACAATTTTTTAAATATGAATTTCTCTGCTTTTAAGTTGCATAGGGATATCTAATAAAATTGTTATTAATGAACATTCACCATATGTCCACTTTATGTTGGCATAATTTTGGAAATGTAATTTTATTTTAAGGCTTCAAATTGTAGATGTAATTTTTAAGATTTTGATGAAAATTTCCAATATTTAATTTTATAGGACCTTTGCAGTTCTAAAGTGACTTTGAGGGGCTTAAATAATAGAAACCTCCCATAAATGAACATATTTTAGAAACTACAGCCCCCAATGTAATCCAAACTGATTTTTACAAAGTTTGTTAACCCTTTAGATTTCCCACAAGAATTAAAACAGAAGGAAGGTGAAATTTAAAATATATATATATTTTTTTTTTTCGCAGATTTTCAATTTTTAATTCATTTTTCCCATAAGATAGCAAGGGTAAACCGCAAATCAAACCTGAATATTTATTTTCCTGATTCTGAAGTTTGCAGAAACACCCCATATGTGGTTGTAATCTGCTCTGTGACCGGCAGTAATGAGAGGGAGATAGTACAAGCATTTGTGATGGCTTTGACAGCTTGTCAGAGTGATCAAAAGCCTGGAGACCAGGAAAAAAGGTCTCAGGTTAAAGCTCCATGTTCTTGGCTGTCAGGAGTCATGGAGCTTCTATGTACAGGTGCTGCGCACAGGGGGCAAAGCTGAAGGATGTTTATAGTCAATGGGCAGACTTGAAGTGGTTACTTTTTATTTATTGGCTTTTTTTTAACTCTTTCAGTACCGAGCCACTTTTCATCTTTTTGCAAATCTGACATGTGTCACTTTATGTAGTAATAACTTTGGAACGGTTTTACTTATCCAGGCCATTCTGAGACTGTTTTCTCATGACACATTGTACTTCACGACACTAGTAAATTTGAGTCAATATATTTCACCTTTATTTATGAAAAAATCTAAAATTTACCAAAAATGTTGAAAATTTTGCAATTTTCTAAATTTCTATTTCTCTGCTTTTAAAACAAAGTGATACCTCATAAAATATTTATTACTTAACATTCCCTATATGTCTACCTTATGTTGGCATCATTTTATAAATGTCATTTTACTTTTTTAGGACTTAGAAGTTTAGAAGCAATTCTTCAAATTTTCAGCAAAATTTCCCAAACCATTTTTTTAAGCACCAATTCAGATATAAAGTGATTTTGAGGGGCTTACATAATGAAACCCACCCATAAATGACCCCATTTTAGAAACTACACCCTTCAAATTATAAAAAACTGCTGTTACAAACTTTGTTAACCCTTGAGGTGTTCCACAAGAATTAATGGAAAATGGAGGTGAAATTTCAAAATTTCACTTTTTTGGTAGATTATTCATGTTAATATTTTTTTCTTGCAACACAGCAAGGGTTAACAGCAAACTAAACCTCAATATACATTGCTCTGATTCTGCAGTTTACAGAAATACCCCATATGTGGTGGTAAACGTCTCTATGGGTTTGTGGCAGTGGTCAGAAGGAAAGGAGCGCCATATGGATTTTGGAAGCAGATTTTGCTAGAATAGTTTTAGGCACCATTTTGCAGTTGAGAGACCCTGACGTACCCCTTCAGTGGAAACCCTCAAAAAGTGACCCCATTTTGGAAACTACCCCCTTCAAAGAATATATTAAGGGGGGTACTGGCCACTTTAACCCCCTAAGCGTTTTATGGAATTTGGAAACACTTTGCTGTGAAAATGAAAAGTTTAATTTTTTCCAATAAAATGTTGTTTTAGCCCCAAATTTTTCATTTTCACAAGGGGTAACAGGAGAAAAGCACCCCATAATTTGTTACCCATTTTCTCCTGAATACGACAACACCCCATATGTGGTAGTAAACTGGTGTGGGGGCACATGGCAGGACTCAGAACAGAAGGATATGGATTTTGCAGCACAGAGTTTGATGGATTGGTTCGCGGGAGCCATTGATTTTTATTTTTTTGAGTTATTGTCTTATCGAGATGAGGTGACGTTGTCATTGGTACCATTTTGGGGTACATAAGACTTTTTGATTGCTTGGTATTACACTTTTTGTGAGGCAATGTGACAAAAAAATGGCATAGTTTTTTAATTTTTTTTTTACAGCATTCACCTGAGGGGGCAAATCATGTGATCTTTTTATAGAGCACGGGCGGATGTGACGATACCCAATATGTCTATTATTTTTATTTTTTGTAAGTGTTACACAGTGAAAGCCTTTTTGAACAGAATAAAATATTATTTTTGTGTTGTCATTTTCTGAGAGCCATAGTTTTTTTTTATTTTTTGGGTGATTGTCTTAGGTAGGGTCTCATTTTTTGTGGGATAAGTTGATGTTTTTTTGGTACCATTTTGGGCTAAATATGCCTTTTTGATAGCTTGGTATTACACTTTTTGTGAGGCAAGGTGACCAGAAAATTGTTTTTTTTTACATTGTTTTTATTCATTAATTTATTTTTACTGCGTTCACCTGGCGGGCTGGATCATGTGATATTTTTATAGAGTCGGTCGATATGGACGCGGCGATACCTAATATGTCTACTTTTCTTTTTTTCCCTATTTTTTACAATTTTTAAACTTTATTTTGGGAAAAGGAAGCTTTTTTATTTTTTTAACTTGAAACTTTTATTTTTTGTAAAACTTTATTTTTTAACTTCTTTTTTTCACTTTATTTTTTGTCCTACTCTGGGACTTCAACTTTTGGGGGTCTTATCCCCTGCACAATGCATTACAATACTTACACTGTGTAATACACTTACAGCCCGCTTCCTGTGAGATCCAGGGGGCTGGATCTCACAGGCTGTCATGGATGCCTCACAGCAGCGCGGGGACCCGATAGACATCTTAACCCTTCAGGATACCACACGTGCCGTGGTCAGCGATGACCGTGGCAGTGTGAGGGTTAATGCACCAGCATCGGTGTTTTCACCGATGCCGGTGCATGCAGCAGTCACTGCCGGACCCAGAGTGCCGGAGCATTACAGAGCTGGGATTTTTGCCGTACATGTACGGCGCTGGTATCCTAAGGGTTAATCAAATTAATTAACCCCTTCCAACCACAGCCAGGACTCCCACCGGGTTTTACATTGCGGCAGGGTGCTATTAGGCTGCTATGCAGTGAGACCGCTTCTGCTGGACTCCGGGCTTCTCACTGTTACCACAGCTGTGTAGTGACAGCGTGATCACAGCTCCACCGGCGTCGGCAGATGGCAATGTAACCCGGCACTTTTATACATCAGGTGATGACACTGGCTGACCTGTTACATGTGCACTTGGCAGCTGCAGGCATCTGTGTTGGTCCCATGTTCACATGTGCCTGCATTTCTGAGAAAATCAAGTTTTAACATATGCAAATGAGCCTCTAGGAGCAACAGGGGCGTTACCATTACACCTAGAGGCTCTGCTCTCTCTGCTGCATCCTCTGCACTATGATTGACAGGACCAGGGAGTGAAAACCCCATAACTCTTGGCTCTTTCACACAAGCATATGGAAAACCGTGTGTAATCCAGCTCTGGAAAACGCTCAGATTCCGGATGATTTATCATCGGTATTGTCATCATTATTGCTTCAGTAATTCCCCTGGTGCATTTTCCTTCTTTCCGGCATTTTTGATGCACTCCCACTGACTATAATGTGCATATTTGGAAGCAAATACTTACAAAATGCCGACATGTTGCGGATTTCAAATACTGATGGAAATGATACGACCATGTGACCTGCCATGTTTATTCCGGTACATAAAATCCAGACAATACACGGGTAGAAAATACGCTCGTGTGACAGCAGCCAGAAAAAGAGAGTGGAGCCTCTAGGTGTAATGGTAACGCCCCCGTTGCTCCTAGAGGCTCATTTGCATATATAAAAACATTTTCTCTAATGCATTACACTTTTCTCTAATTATTACACTGCCAGGAAAAAACCTTTACTTGCACCGACCTTTGGATGTGACACCAACTGGGTGGCGGCCCCATCTATATATACTGTATAATGTGATGGCTGGGGAGTGGCAGGAACTATGCATCATCTATACTGAGTCGTGTGCTCACCTTCCATACATCTCCTGCTTCTTACCGACCTGCCGGATGTATATTATAAGAGGAAGATCTACCATCATCATCAGAAGACTTCTTCACATGGGCAGTAGGTGCAATGCTCAAATCAAGTGCACCGCTTGCCGAGAGTGAGCCTGTTGCCACTTAAAGAGATAGTGCACCTATTTAACCTATTATCTCTGACTACGAGAGACTAATCACCAAGATAATTGCCTCCAGTGTGTAAAGCTCCCGCTGATATTATCAGTGTGTGTCTGATTCCTTCCATAATGCTAGAGGGGACGAGCCACAGGTAAGACTCAGGGCCAAAAAGATCCATTGGTAAGGAGTAAAGACTAACCCTGTCACATGCGCTTGTAGTGTAAAGAAACCCTTCCTTATATAGTATATACAACACTTTCTTATGTAAAGTAAGTACTCACAATCTTGTGTCTAAAGAACCAATAAATATATGTAGTGACCATGTGAACCTTCCTATAGACCAACAACCACTTTTACTGTAAAGAATCCTCCTCCTGTTCACAATAATTACTCTATTGTAAAGAATCCTTTTCCTACTTCATCTGTATTATAGCCGGTAATTATCTTTACTATGAAACCTCTTCATAAATTTATTCACTGCTCTTACTGTAAAGAATCCTCCTCCTTTATAAAGTAATCAATGTTACTCTATCTTAAAGAATGCTTTTCTATCTCATCTTTATTATAGCCAGTAACTATCCTAACTATAGACCCAAAAAATATGTTCACTGCTCTTATTGTAAATAATCCTTGTCCTGTAAACGGTAATCACTCTTACTCTAATGTAAAAATTTCTTTCCCATCTCATCTTTATTATAATCGGTAGCACAATCCTTACTATAAACCCACTTCATAAATTTATCCACTGCTCTTACTGTAAAGAATCCTCCTCCTTTATAAAGTAACCCCTGTTACTCTACCTTAAAGAATCCTTTTCTATCTCATCTTTATTATAGCCAGTAACTATCCTTACTATAAACCCAGTTCATAAATTTATCCACTGCTCTTACTGTAAAGAATCCTCCTCCTTTATAAAGTAATCACTGTTACTCTACGTTAAAGAATGCTTTTCTATCTCATCTTTATTATAGCCAGTAACTATCCTAACTATAGACCTAATTCAAAAATATATTCACTGCTCTTACTGTAAAGAATCCCTGTCCTTTACACGGTAATCACGCTTACTCTGATGTAAAAATTTCTTTCCCATCTCATCTTTATTATAATCAGTAACACAATCCTTATTATAAACCCACTTCATAAATATATTCACTGCTCTTACTGTAAAGAACCTCTCCTTATACCGTGTAACCAGTCGTACTGCACAGAATTTCTTCCTACGGTGACATGCGTTACAGTGTGGGTTCTTTCATTAGGATATGGAGCTCCACGTGACTCCACGGGAACGGTTTTGTCTTCTTACCACATTACGGCACAGTGGGTTCTTGCACTGCCATAGAGGTCTAAGCTGTGTAGGAAGTGTCACCGCCCAGTAAGTGCTGTGTACACCGGGGGCAGGCTTAGTCACTAGCACTTGTGTCCTGTTGTGTTTTCTACCGTACATTTTTACATTTTTTAATTTTTTAATTCATTAATAAAAAAAAAAAGTAAAGGAAGTGATACACCCTGTGTGATTTCGCTCAGCTTCCTTTCCAGGCACACGCCGCTTCCACATATAATATGTCCTTTTTTTAGTTCCTCTTTATAATTCTCAAAAATGAGCGCTTGGTTTGTTTCACGGGTGTCTCATTCCTTCTTTAGATCTCTGATTTCCTCTGTGCCCCCTTATCTCTGTTCAGCATGCTCTTGTATCTCTTATATTCTTAGTATTACCTGTTATGTCTCACCTCTTATCTCACAGGCTTCCTTATACCATAGATGGAACAGCTGTGATATTTTTACTACTAGATTCATAAATCAGAGGCATATAGAGGTACATTAGGGCCCCGTACACCTCTGTAGGGGCCCTTTTACAGCTCTATAAGAGAACTTGTTTGGAGTTGGATTATGACCAGGCACAAGGAGCTTCAGAGGCCTCAGCTGAGAACATAGAAAACCTTAAAGGAGAAAATACACATAAAATGTCCAGAAAAGAAAAATATAGAGCTAAAATGTATTTGTACAGCAACAGCGCCTCCCCTGTCCATGGCTGTTAGTGGTATTGCAGCTGTTCCCCATTGACTTAATTTCCTCATGGACAGGAGCAAAGCAAAATGCTGAGCCTTAATTTTACCCAGTATTAACGCTTTAACCCCGTGTTTTCTTTAAGACTTCTACAACGTGAAAGGTGGGGCCCTTGTACAGATTTTGCATCGGGGCCCCAGACTGACCCTGCAGATAGACCAGTCTCTATGGGCTCTGGATGACACTTACACAACAGTACCCCTGTGATGAAGAGAACGAGCACACAAGAACTACCAATCTGCCACAGAGCGACCATCACTGATGTCTGACAGAGCTGGAATAAAGAGAACTCACTGTGTCCACATGACAACACTTCCTGCATCTCTTCAAGACGTCTACAAGATTGTTTCATTCCAAAGCTGCAGAAAACCCTGACATAACTTATATGGGCGAGTTCCTGTTCTGTTTTCTATCATTTATTTCTAGGGTAACTGCTCCGTTCATGTAAATGCAGCAGAGCCTGATAAGTTTAGTGTAGCCGTTCATGTGCAATAGTGGGATTGGGTGCAGCAATCAGAACCCAGGAGTTGAATATCTCCTGATGTGTCCCAAGTTTAGCAGGAAAAGGGAACACGATTGCCCCAAATATCATTATTACACATCATATAAAATCAATACATTTATCATAGACAGATACATATACAGTAGTTATTAACCTGATAAATAACTGTAGAAGAGATATTTATACACAACAAATAAATTACTTGTAAGCATAGTAGAGTAATAGAAAAAAACAGACCCAACAATCAGGACCTACATCCCCTTCATTCTCAGTAATTGAAATGGATGGAAGAATAGCTAAAATGGTAAAGGCTCAGCCAGTGATCACCCCCAGAAAGATGGTAGAAGAAGTTACCAGTGAGTCCTGCTGCAATCAGAAGACAATGATGTGAACTCTCTGCAAAGTCCCAGAAAAGACAAGTCACCAAGAAACACAGTCACTGCCACAAAGAAAAATGGCACAACATACTGTATGTCAGAAGACCCCTGAGCACTGAATTCAAGCCACAGTCCACTGTGAAGACACTAAAGCATGGTGGTACAAAAATCATGATATGGAGATGCTTCTCTCACCATGGTGTTGGGCCTATTTATCACATAAGAGGGATCATGGATCAGTTTTAATATATAAAATATTTGAAGCGCTCATTTTGTCCTATGCCGAAGAAGAAATCCCCTTGTAATCGGTGCAGGGGCGGATTGGCCATAGACCTTACAGGGAATTTTCCCGGTGGGCTGAAGCCCAGGAGGCCGCCTGGACCTTCCTCACCGCCAGCCAGTGGAAGTTTTTGGGGATATATTTTGTGCTACTGGCAGTATTTTGTGATGGACCGTGGTGTTTGGTTCTGTTGGGGCGGTATAATGTGCCACAATATGGTATTGCTGGTCCTGCCTTCCATCAATTTGCACCTGACTACAAAACGGGGCCACTTTTAGTATTTTTTCCAGGGCCACTTTAAGTTCCCAGTCTGCCCCTGAATCGGTGTCTCAACGTGACAACGACCCAAAACCCACCAGTAAGAGAACAACATCTTAGTTACAAACAGGATTGAGGTAATAAAGTGGCTGCCCAATCCCCTGACCACAATCCCATAGAGAACTTGTGGAGGGGACATAAAAAAAAAAACCAAAAACTAAAAATGCAGAAGAACTGTAGAATTTCATCCAATCGTCCTGGACTGGAAGACAAGTTCAGTGGGGCCAGAAGTTGGTCGATTCCATGCACCACCAATGTCAAGAAGCTCTCAGAACAAATATTAGTTTCAAGTCATTCAAAGGAAAGGGAAAGCTCAAACATTTGTTTAGTTTGCGTATAACATTTTGGAGTTTCTAAAGAAAAACTGTGGGGATACTATTTTTTGAAGAGCCTTATATACCATTTCTTTTTTCTTTTTCTTTTTTTATATACCTTTTCTTTACTTTCTGTGAAGGGGTAACACAAGCTGGAGAAATGCTGTTATTGGTTTTGATTTGGAATTGGATGTGCAGGATTTCAAGTGCTCTTTACAGAAATAAAAGTTATGTAACGCATGTAGGTAGGGACAAGGAAAGTGAGCCCTAACCTAGACCCAAACCAACTTTCTCTACCTACTTGCAGTGCAAGCCCTCTGTAGCAAGACCCCAACTGGTTGACAGCCCCTGTACTACTTACGATCAGAGACAAACATCTATAGACAACACAAAGGCAGAGTTGTAGATAAATCGGTTAGAACCAAGATGACAACACAGTACAAAAATGAGAGACAGAGTGGTGAAAGAAGAAGCCCGAGGTCAAAAACATGAGGGATCAGAACCTCATCACTCCATTAGTCAGAAACACAGTACACAGGAATAGAGCAGCTGAGCTGCTAATTTCCCCCTGCACACTGTGAGGAGAAACCGAGCATTGCATCCTGTTGCTAAGAATGTGATTGTGTGCCAAGGCTGAGGATCATGCCAATGGAATGCGGACAAGTAAGTTTATGACATTATAATGATTTTGTGCTTTTATTATACTGCCCCTTGTGCTAAATAAAAAAAAATAGTTAGGCCAGGGCGTCCATCACCATGAAACATCAAAGAAAGATGGAGAATTGTGAGAGGAGCTGTGGAGAGGACGACTATCACTTAGAAGGAGAGGCAGATCACCGATCACCCATGTCAAGAGCGCTGTACCCACCTGACTGCTATGTGCGGGGTGAGAAAGAATCCATTACTAAGGAAGAACCAGACGGAAAAGTCTCAGCAACGTGTAGTGGGGAGAGATTTTCCTTAAAATTGTAAAGTTCTACTTTCCACCAGTTTCAAAGTCTCTGCTTGCTGCCAGCGGATGAGAACATTCAGAGGCAGAACCCTGTACACAGCCAGTCCTGCTGTCAGCTGAGAGGTGATACAACTGTATCCAGCGTAGACAATGCTCTGTGATGTTCTGCACCCCGAGGACCCTTTTAATCCGTAGTTGAAACAAAATGTAGGAAATGAAAGTCTTGAGACTCAATACATGAAGCAAACTTCTTCTTTTACTAAAATCATGGTGACAGGATGCAGAGAAGTGTGCTCATCCTGTGATCGGGCTTCTAGTAAAAGAAGAAATCTGGTTTATTCAATGAGTGCCTAAGCTTTCCTTTATGACCATAGACCTTTCTATCTGGCTACAACAGTTGTCGGACAACAGAGCATCTCCAGGAACCGGCAGCGTGGGAAGATGACGCTACAAGTCAGAAGGGACATGGGATGAAAAGCTGGGACAAGGTGACTTCGAGTTTCTGATTTAGTGGCTACTCCAGCAGAAGACTTCTGAAGGGGTTGATTACTTATGCAACCAACATGACAAGTAATGTGTTATCAGCTATAAAAAAAAAAAAAACTGGAACAACCTTGCAGACAAATCTGTTGACTTCTCTGGGAGTTGACTAATTTTGAAAGGCATTATATCTTACTAGGGTCATCTCCCCCTTCCAACAGCTGGCAGTTTTGACACGTCTCAATGATTTCTACAGAAGCTCGCTCATACAAATCGTCTCCCTGAAAAGTTGCAGGTGTTTTTTTTTGTGCAGAGGCACATAAAGCTTAGTGGTTACTGTCCATTTAGGTGGTACAATATGTTTGTTGGTTTCTCTTACACTGGAACAGATGAACAGTGCAGACAAATAGTCCCGGAGGACTGTGTGCCTCATCACAAATCTTCCCAAAGGTCAGGTTGTGGCCAATATGGCTGACAACTCTTGCTGGACATTTTGTGTCTCTGTGGGGTCTAAAGGAAGGCTATCCCCTACCAAAGCACCCGTCTGAGGGCTTCTAGATACAGAAACCACCGCAGACTATCTACACATGGCAGTGTCTCAGGCTCCACTTCTTCTCCTCAGGGTTCTGTCACTTTGGTGTACACCTCAGTCTCTGACTAGACCCACTGGAGACATTCGATGACCAGCTCTTAGTCTATCATAATAATCTCATATTGCAGGTCACTGCCTCTTCTATACTTCTACAGCCTCCAGCTACTGCAGAAATTACCATCAACTACAAGAGATGCAGGCAGGGGTGGGATTCAAATTTTTAACAACAGGTTCCCTACTCAACGGCGGACATGTGGCGTCATGACACATGTTGACATATACATCACATATATGCAACACACATACACATAAATACATAATATACATGGTACACATACATAAATACCCTATATATACACTACACACACATACCACCCAACTTTTAAAAATCCTAAGAAGCCAAACTATGGAATGGAAGGGCTCATCTCCAGCTCCCAGGCGGTTCTGTAATTTTAACAACCGGATCTGTAGAACCTGAGGGAACTGGCTGAATCCCATGCCTGGATGCAGGGAAGACACCGACTGTGTATCCCCAGCATCCCCAGAGCTCTGTGGTACAGGAAACAAGTAAAAACCAGGGCATCCTGGTAAGAGTCATAACCAGGCTTTCCATTACCTGGGGCAAAGATTCAGTTTGCTCCCTAACAACCAGGCCCCGTGCCTTGATAGTGCTTTCTAGCTACATCCTTGGTTCTGTAGAACATTTCTACCCATTCACAGCAGCTTTAAAAGCTGAAAGCTACAGAGAGCATCGGAGGATGAGCACAGGGGACACATATGCTGGATCAGGAGCTGCACCCATAGGGAGTCATTACTACAGAACATCTTAGGGAAACAACCCACCCTATCTCAGTCTTCTCTCCATTTACAGTTACACGTAATCTATAGCTCTCTGTTGTCAGCCATTTTAGGTCGAGGAGAAGATGACCACTGCTCCACATTTCTATGGGACTGCTAACTACAGTTCTTAGCTATCTCCATCAATTCTACAGATGTGAATAAAGTGGTGGTCAAGCGACTCCATTCATACAGAGGAATCGTGGACCTTCGTTCTTGTGATTAGTGGGGGTCCTAGCAGTGCAACCCCCAATGATCAGGTATCTCATGGATCCAGTGCGTAGGTGATAACGGTTGTCCATGGAAATGACCCTTTAAATTTAGACATCTTAAAACTAGACCAGACAAGCAGAGTGTGGGCCAGATTAGAGAGGTGCACGCCATGTGATCTATTTAGAGCATCTTGTAGAAGCTTAGACAATTGTTTCTTCTTTTTACCATCTCTTGGTTGGCTTACTTTACAACAATATAATGTGTGAAGATTGTTATGCATATTGATACATTTCAGTTACACCCCTTTACCACTCTGCCCATGTCCAGCGAGGCCGGTACCCCAGGTTTTTTTAGACAGTTTGTGTGCATTTAGCTTAGTAAATCTCTGCTAATGTATCTTCTCCCTTTTTTTTCTTTGCTTCATGCGTTTGAGTGTATTTGGGGGGGGGGGGGGGGGGAGTAGGCAGTTGAGTTTGTATCAGGGTGTGATGTAAGCTCAGTTTGCAGCCTAAGTAACAGGTCTGTAAGATTGTGTGAGTGGAGGTAGAGTAACCTAGAGTAACCCGTTGCAGTCACTCCTGGTGAGGAAAGTGTCTTTAAATTTAAGTTAATAAATGAAATGCAAATAAATGACTAAATACAATAAAACATTTTTAAAAGATTTATGTAAAATGCAAAAGTAAAACAAATATATATTTCTATAGTAACATTTATTAATCCAACATCACATCAACAATAGTTTGGTCTCATTTTTTACTGTACAAAAAAATAAAGTGACCAATTCATGATGTTAATACATTTTTTAAAAAATCCATCGAAATAACATTCTTTACGCACTTTTTCCTCTCAGGATTTTATACTTCAAAAGATTAATTTAAAAGCCTCAAACAACTACAGAGACTTCAAAAATTAATTAACCTTTTTGCAATCACTTTACAGTGATTTTCATAAGTTGTCGTGGTTTTTTAGAATTCATATGTGCGATAAATAGTAAATATAAATCATTTTTCAAATTTAAATAACATTTTGTTTCAATCATATAAAAAAAATCCTAAAAATGAATTCATATTTACATGAGTTGTTGGCTAACATTTAGGCTCTGTTCACATCTTTGTTGTTAGCGACGCTGGTGGTATCTGGAGTACGTGTTTCTCACTGTATCCATCTGGACCTCCATAGTCACAGTTTATGTACGTATCACACTGACATTCAGTGCGTTAACAGCGACCCAGTCACTGGCCGCAGGAAAGAACCAACCCATAATATAAAATCCAGCTACAGAACCAGAACCCTACACCACACTAGAGCCTTAATGTCCACCTACATGCTACTGGGAAGTGATCAGTGCAAGGAGCAGCATTGTGATAAATATCCTGACCGCTATTACTTCATCAGCACCACTACTACTACCTCCATCAGGATCACTATTACCAGTACCACCAGCATTTTGCAGAAATCCAGCACAGACTTATGATTTGTCATTGAGATGGTTAGAAACCCACATTCAAGTAGCCCAGTGCCTCCACAATAAGACCTCTGGAATCTCCTGGTGATGTCTCCATCTTCTCCTGGGTTCTGGGCTTCTAATATGGAATCTACAAGACAATATCAGATATAAATCACTAACTATACAGGAGGGACAGGCCATAGACATGTGAAGCACCTGAGGGGTATATGGGGAGGGGACAATGAATTTGTATAATTCCTAATAGAATAATTGATGTACAGTAGTATCACAGGTTTCACATGTGATGCTAACTAGTGGTCAAATAGGTTGTTACCTCATTGTCACTGATAATGCTGTTAATGCTGCTCAGGCCAAGATAAGCAGATTTCACACTGAAAGAAAAAGTCTAGAAAGCTTACACAAAACTGAGGGTTGGATTTATGTGGAGAGGACTGATGATGTCACTGTGAATGGGCAAAATTAGACTCCAGTCATGCCAATGGTGCTTTGAGCAGAGCCCAGTGGGGGGGGGGGATAGGCAATGATTTGATAGGTGACAGCAGATATCTCATATAAGCGGAGTGTTGAACATACCGGCTGCTACCTGGAGGAGTCTTTCACACAAATCCATTGACGTAGTGTAGAGCAGTGTAGCGCCCCCAGGTGGGAGTTTAGGAAAGCACATCTCAGGTGGCTGATGTTCTGATTATCCACACTATTAAACACAATCATATCACCGTTATATAGAGAGACCCCTCCCCCATATAATCTATATGTGAAAGTTGTATTTGCCATAACTCATCTTTTCCAAGAACAGAAAACGAAGCAAATTATGTATATGCAGGGGCGGTCTTGGCATTTCTGGGGCCCTAAGCGAAGTTATGTCCGGGCCCCCCCCCCCAATGACGCGTCACGCCCCTGATGACACGTCCTCTGATGACATGCCCCCCCAATGACACGCCCCCCCACACATCAAAGACTTTTTTAACAATAAAATACTGTCAAACAATTAACTCACTGTTAAACAATGAAAGAATGTGTTTATTTTCCACACTTATTGTATATCACTCTCCTATCTAGGGGTGAAGGTTGCCCACAGCCTATGGCGTGTCCCAGACTCCCAGCTCTCTATTGGTGGGCTGGGACACGTGCTGGGGCTGGGACACTGACGCGCAGCCGCAGAGTTTGTGTTCTGCTGTGCGGACCGGCCTCTTGCGGCTGCGCGAGCTTCCTGCTACACTTCCGGACTTGAGAGTGAGCGGGTGCGGGTGCGCGCACACCACAGTGAGGCCGGTCCGCGGGCCATGGCGGACAAATGCCATGACAGCTGGGCGGGCGGTCTTGGGCACCGGCACAAGAGCGGAGCGTGGGGGCCCCCTTGGACGTCGGGGGCCCTATGCAAATGCATAGGATGCGTGGTGCCCAAGACCGCCCCTGTGTATATGGTGGTGGGTCGTTACTTTCTGGGGGCATTCTTTAATACATGACCTACCTGCCATTATACGGAGAACCATTAGTCCACACCCACCGCCCGTCCTGGTTCATGCTGAGGCCAATCCAGTAATTAACAGTTTCCCGGTATCGTTTTGTTGCTTTCTGGAAGAAAATTATTAGCAACTCAATATATCTCCCACTCAAAAGTATTGCCCAGGGTACGTATGAGGTCTTGATGTCTCTGCCCCTCCCCCACATGATGCTGATAACCAGACAACACACAATTCTGACCCCTCTTCATCTTCATGATGCCGTCCCTCCAGTCAATACAGCCCCAGGTATTTTTGATGGTGTTTCTGATCTCATCGAGCATTTCTCTGTCTCTTGCTACCTTTTATTAATAATTGGTGGAAATTAGGTGGAGTTGCCCTTTAAAGTTTTGTATTCCCAGATGAAGATGCACAACATAAATGTCTGAGGAGTGTAGGAGCTTGGTATGACGAGACTAGACTCAGAACGAGGAGGTGACCTGATGTATGTGTATGAGGGTAATGAGAGGGGGAGGGAGGAGGGGGATGAAGATGAAGTCACCTGTATCTCCGGATCGATGAGCATGGCCAGTGCAGAGCCATGTGAAGTGCAGAACTCCAGGCTGTCATTCAGGTCTTAGAATAATTGAGAAGAAGTAACAGCGACCTCTAACCCAAATCCAGGGGTCTTCACATGGGGGTCCACAGGGACTGACATTCTTCACTGCACCCCGGGATAATAGAAAACCTTAAATCACAAAGATGAGTAGAGCTAAATAATGTATGAACATGGACAACGATCACTAAGTGTTGCTCACTCCAAGAGAACTGTTACTGATGGAACCATAATAACCAGCATGTCCATATCATTGCACGAATGGTGCATGTTATATAATGCTGATACAGATGGTGAATCCATGAATTCTAATGTCATCATAATGGTGTCGTGAAATATATGAAGCTACATGTAAAAAAGAGCACAAGGGAATCTATGGGGTAGGTGAAGCTAGGGGGTGTAGCTGTTGGAGTATATATGAAGAGAGTTTAGGGGTTCTCTAAAATTAATTAGATGAGGTTAATAATAATATCCTTGGTGGTCTATGTTGGTTTAGGATATTCATGCTATTCTAGTGTGGTTAGGATATCCTTGGTGGGCCAGAGTGGATTATGATATCCCTGGTATTTTAGGGGAGTTTAGGATATATCTTGTGGTTTAGGTTAGTTTTGAATACCCTTGGTCATCTAGGAGCGTTTATGATATACTTGGTGGTTTAGGATTAGAGATGAGTCGAACTTTTTCCGATGCTCGGGTGCTCGTTTCGAATAACGAACCCCATTGAAGTCAATGGGAGACTCGAGCATTTTTTGCAGGGGACCAAGGCTCTGCCTAGGGAAGGCTGGGTGAAAACCTGGAAACCTCAGAAAATGATGGAAACACCACAGAAATGGACAGGAAACTGCAGGGGCAGCATGCATGGATGCCTCTGAGGCTGCCTAATCCCACCATTACCCCAAAGTCTCAGGCAACAGCCTGGTGGTTACCCTCATGGCAATTGTGCTCACCCAGACCAAGAAAGGCGAGGCACATCCCCATCACATGTTAGGGAAACACCCAACTAGGTGCAACGAAGGTCCATCACCGCCAATTTTCAGGGACACGGTAATGGTGAGCCACTTAAAAATGCTGCCTGACACCTGGCGGTGAACCCCTGATTGTCTGTCTTTCAATAAGATTG